>JAGFPH010002962.1:21338-52804 GCA_018207615.1 Philaenus spumarius | reverse complement strand
AAAAAAAAATCAGCCGTATTGTAAATTACTGGAACTTTGGGTCTAAAATTACCTCTACCGACTGGCCTAATAGCTGTGCAAGTAAATACAATATCTAATGGGTTTAGATAGAAGCAAGCATTAGTTTACTTTTCTAGCCAGTTTAGAAAACAAGCATTAAAATATATGTAGGGAACAAGAAACCAGCTGTACAGGTCAAACTCATGAAAATTTAAATTTTAAAATATTCACAAAATTTCTTAAAAGAATTTCCAAATGCATTCACATGACATATCAATGCCTCAGAATGAAGTCAGAATTGATTCCCGGTCTCAGAGGCATTGAAAAATAGCGAAAACCCGATTGTGTGAATTTAAGGTTTTCCCCAATTTTGCTTTATAAGTCGAAAAAATTTCAAAATTTTCCCAATTTGGAAAAATTGGGGTATTGATAAAATTTGATGTTGGAAAGTTACAGCACATTGAAAATAGGAAAAAACAGTTTTTGACAAAGTTGGGAAAATTTTCTGTTTCATGTGTACCAGTCTTAGATAAAGACGAATAAATTAAATCGGAAGCTATACTGGGCCACATAGACTGGACATGTTCAAAGACTTACCTTTAAAACAAAAATCACCAAACTGCAGAAATGTCTCAGCTGATCACTTACAAAATCATTATGATACATTGAGGTTAACTCAATAAAGGAAAAACTAGATTAAATTTAAGTTTATTAACCAAAATTAAAAAAATATCATATGCCCTTAATTATAAAAATAAAGAAATTTACATGCCCTTATATACAGAAAAATGAAAAAAAGGTTAGTTTACAAAATATAGTTTAAGTTGAATTTAAAAGTTCCCTCCCCAAAAATTTAAAAGTCGAAAAACCCTCCCCATTAATAATGATTACAAAGTTTATACAAAAATTATTAATTAGACAAAATTACAAAAATTTAACATATAGTACCATGGATTTATTAATAAGTAACATTTATGTCGTTGGCCAACTGTAAAGCTAAGTATAATTAAATTTAAAAAAAATATAAAGGTATTAAATGAAATTGTGAGACGTCTCTCTATAATAGAAAAATATGTATATAATTTCTAATTTTAGTCCTTGGAGGACTGAGGTTCGAAACTTGCTATAGCGCTACAAAGTTCACTGCAGATTTTAGTAAAATTTCTTATTTAAGTTCATAGCTATTTCAAAAAAAAACCAGGCACTGTCGCAGAAAATAACCATTAAAGTTGCATAATGAAGTTGGATTTAGAAGCAAACATGGTGTTGTAGTGGCATTTAGAAGTAAACATGGTGTTGTAGTAGCATTTAGAAGCAGACATGGTGTTGTAGTTGCATTTAGAAGCAGAACATATGGGTAGTACTTGCACCAGTTATACACTGCATATAAAAACAAAATACATGTTTTTAGAATTAAGGTAGGCTTTAAAACCAAACATAGTGAAAAGCCTTTAGGTTAAAAGTTTGCCTTTATAATATTTTTGATAATAGGTGACAAGCAGGTATTTTAAAATAAAAATGTTAACTGTTAATACAAGACTTAACCAAAGTTAACTTGTCATGTTACTTTAACTGTTGCTACATGTCTAGAGACCACATGGTAAACTTTAAAATGTTCATTGGTTATAAGCTCAAAATATATCGGATATATCGTTATTTAAATGATAGGTTTTTTAAAGGTCCTTATTTTTTAAAGATTACACAGCTTTAAATTTGTATAAAATTATATAAATTGCCTAAGCTAGGCTTTAGTTTGAAAATAGGCTAGTTACATAAAAATTTAATATTAAGGCTGTACTGAAGGTATTTAAAGAAGAAAATTGAATTACATAGATATTAAATTATACTTTAAGAGTTTGAAATATTATTTACAATATTAAATGTAGACTTAAGTTCACATAGTTGTAAACTACAAGTAAAGTTTTATAACAAAGCCTAAGTTAAAGGTGACAAGCAAAAACATTCCAATCTGGTAATATAAATTCACATACCTGGTTTTTAGTAGAATAGGACTTAAAAGAATAACATTTTAATTACTAACGCACAGTCGTTAAACTCCCGACTAAGACATTTATAATTATCAAGAACGGCACAAAGACCAAGCCATTACGTTGAACAAAAAAGGAAGGTAATGGCGACTTAACAGAACTGCAAGCCTGACAAGAACCGGTCACGTGATTTAACAGCTGGATTCTCAGATAAGCCTAAGACATTCTAAACTAGTGGTCTCTGTAGAGTGCTGCTTAGCAAGATAACGGGAACGACTAGAACTAGAAGAGTCGAAATAACAGACTGCATTGTCGGTAAGGCGGTGCGCTTATTACAAACGTAATATATGGATCCCTATAAAATCGAACTACTGGACCAATTTTGAATTTTGTTTTTGTAATCTTTGCGACATTTTGTCTTCTTTAATTTACTATCGTTTGATTCTTTAGAAAATATGGACCATTTTCGAGTTGTAAGCGAAAAACTGGACAAAGTCCGAAAATTTCGAGGTTTTTCGGCCTCCAAAAGATGTCTCCAACTCTTTCGAGGTCGCAAACTTAGATTTGGCATACGCACACCATACCAAAAGATCCTAGAAAAAAACATCTTTTGCCGCAATTGATTTAAGCTGAAACCCCCTATATACTGGACTAAGAATGTTTTCGAGATCTATAAGAAACAATATTTATAGATCAACTCTTTAAGGCCAAATACTTTAAAATCCTTTCTTAGAGCGCCTCAAGCGCCTATGAGCAATATGTATACCAAATTTCACGTTCCTAGGTGGTATGGTTTTTGAGATACTGTGATCAGTGGGTGAGTGGGTTTTTGATTTTGTATAATATGTAGATTGCAAATTGTTTAATAATAATTTAGATATAATTATAAATTTTTTGTGAAAGATTGCAATTAATATTGTCTAGAGATAAGTATATAAACCAGTATGTATGTGACAGTAGTAATATTAATTTATATAGCAATATTAATTTTCTTTTGTGAAAGATCGTCCAAAGATAAGTATATAAACCAGTATGTATGTGACAGTACCAATATAAATTTTTGAAACAATGAAACCTTTCGACAGTATGTACAAATGGAACAATATGTAACACAATATTTTTTAATTAGAGTTTTAGATTCAGGACCCTACTTAATCATATACACTTAAATCATGTTAGGGAATCATACAGCAGAAATATAAATAATTCGAATTTTAATTGTTTATTTTTTTAGTAAGATTTTATTTTTGTTTTATTACATCATACATTAATAGTTTAGGGTGTTGTTTGTATATTTATATACCAATCGAAAATAATACTGTTTTAATATATTGCCACACTTGCCATGATAATTCATCGTCATGAAATATTTAACGTTTTACAAAAATCAGGAATTACATTTGTACAAATATATTAGCTAGTACAATGAGAGTGTTATTGTTTATTTGTATACATATTTTAGTTCATATTCTAAACTGTAACTTTTAAAATTATAACTCTACTACAAGTCCATTGGTTTTTTTCTGTTTGTTGTGTGTAAAAATGTAAGAGTGAGTTGGATATTATTTCAGGAGGAAGTATCATAGGTAAAAATAGACACTTTAAAGTCATACAGATTTTTTTATTTGATTTATTATTTGTTTATTTTTATTTACTTGCTTTATTTGTTTCCAACTTTAAAAAGATAACAAAATACTCTTAGAATAATTATTTTCTTCCTTTGTATTTCTGTCACTATCGATTTTCTATAGCAAACAATTTTTGTGAAGTTATAAACCATCTTTAATTAAATATATTTTAATAATTAGAACTTAAAACATTTTACTATGCATTTTGGAAGACATTTTACTAAGCTAAAATTTAAAAATACATTGGAATCATTATTTTTTAATAATCTTTATAAATAATCATATTATACAAAGAGTTTGTGGAATCTTACCAAATCTTTTAAAAGGTGTTGTCGATTGTAAAAAAAAATGATCAACTAACTCAAAAATGTTACTGAATTTATCTATTTTTCATTCAATGTGTTTTTATACGTTTGAAGTAAGAATGCAAAGTATAAGATTTCTTCATACAGTCAGGCAAGTCAACTGTTTGATGGCCTATTCACACCCCGGTCACACTATGTCACGTGACAGATTTTTCAAAAGATATGTTTCCATAGTTTCAAATGGTGCAATTCACACCGACCTCGCAGAACCCCACAGACGCTACAGACGTCGACAGGCGAATCTGCAGGATCGCTCCGATAGCGATCTTTTCAAACATCTGTCGACGTCTGTAGCCTCGCGCATGCGCACTGGCCCGCTACCCCAACACGCACATGACCACACTCTGTCGCGCAGTTTCATTAACTCGTTACAAGTTGCTGAATTAAAAAATTGTTTCGTTATTTAGTATGGAGCAGTTAATCGAAGTTGTTAGAACACGTCCAGTGCTGTGGAATTTAGATTTTGAGGAATACAAAGACATAGCAAGGACATAGCATGCGGAAAATTAGCAGAGGAACTGCGACAAAATAGTATTTCTTTGTTGTAGTGGTTTAATCTAAAAAAAACTTTTGTATAGGCAGATTTTTAAAAACCAAGGCACATTTTTAGTAAACGCGCTATCGCACCAAGAAACACTTGCCATGTTTTCACCAGTTTCAACCGTAGACAGCAACTGAATTGACTTGACAGAAGTCCCAATACCTGACATAAGTCTGTGGCGGTGTGCACGTCTTATAGTTATTGCCAAGGATTTAGTTACACTTTTTTTCTCACAATGAAGACTCGACCTAATCTCCCCATCTAAGCTCTTGAATAACTATATTTTTTATAATATTAATTGCATTATATTTTGAAACTCCAAAGCAAAGGTACATAGTTTTAATATATACATTCTAAAACGTCTACAGAAAATTCAGTCTTTCCATTCCTTTTAATTTAAAAATGAACAGTATTATTATTTATGGAAGTTAATAAAGATATTAACTAAACAATATTTAGCTTTTACAAAATCTAATAATAATAATTCTATAATAATAATAAATAATAAATAAATAATAATTTGATAAATTCTATATAGTTTTAGTTACTATGAATAAATAATATCTAAAACTATACAGAATGTTTCAAATTATTTATAGTCAACTATCTAAAACTAAACACAATTTTTAATTTCTAGATTTTTAACAGGAATCAATTTTTGTTTGTTTCGGAGTTTATTATTAATATTTAAAATTATAGTTATAAACAATTATGTTTATAAACTATTATTTATAAATTATTTTCATTTGAATTAGGGAAAATAAATTAGTTAGATAAACAAAAATGCTCATTTTTACAAATAATGTATGAGGAATATTTAGGTTGTAGGTATTGCACAAATGGAGTTAGATCCAGTAAACGATGTCTCTGTATTTACCTGACCGAATACTGGTACGACAACTACGGTACTGTTAAATTTATAATTATTTAGTTACACTAATTTAAAAAAATATATAATTTAAATAATTACTACTGAAAAGTAAGGTTTTAAACTAAATTATAACTAATTAAAGAAAGACTTTTCTATATTTTTAATATCATTCGTGTTTTTAGAAATTTGTTGTACAATGTAAAGTATACTGAATGGTTTTAATTAAATTACATTAAACAGTTTTGATTTGATGTTTACAAGTCATAAACATTTGATCATGTAATAAAATGGAAGAGGAAATAAGGCTGTAAATAGAGAGAAATTTAAAAAAAATAATCACTCTGAATACAGTTCTACTTCAAACAAGATAAATATTTCTACTTCCGTTGTATAAATATTCGTTATAATATTAATTATGAATTTCACTGGTTGATTTAGTGTGTTTATATTAAATTATTAACTGTAGGCTCCTGTATACTATGTTTGGACAAGTTCATTGCTGTGGTTATTAGCAAAAAGGAGGAAGTGAATCGACTATTAACGTTGCTGTTTTGACATTAGCCGTAATCTATATTATTTATTATGAAAATTTGCAGATTCTATTTTGTTACATTTGATTTGTAACTTTATGAATTTGTATGTTAATTGCTTTTATAATGTTTAGGCTAAGTAAATGAATAACATTTTAAAAGATATTAGTTTATTCTTCATTCAAATGCAAATATTTTGGTGAATGTTCAATAAAAATCATTTTGGGTTGTCTCAATCTTGATATTTATTTAATAGTATACAATTTTAAATGGGGAAAGTTTAAAATACGTTTGATTACATATTCTCTTTTACTAGTACACTTGTACGAAACATTTAACCTTTTACTCCACTCCTCCAAAAGTTATTTAGTCTTTTATGTTGGGTTATTGAAATTAAGTACTCATCGAAGGTTTTCTCAAAACAGCAAAGAAAGTATTTAAATTCAATTTATTTGCAATACCTCTTTGTTTATAATGTTTAATGTCAGAATGCAATTATCTTTTAAATATTTGTAATGTAATTTTCCCTAATTGATAAAAAAAATATCATTAGATTGAATTACTTTGAAAACGCTACAAATTTTTTTAAAGAATTATAACCATTGATACCTTATACATCGGGAAAGGAATTTTCACTTGAAAGTATTTATAATTAGTATAGTTTGCTCGTCCAATATATAGTATTTTTGTATTTAGTGCCATACAGAAAGATTAAAGTAAGTATACTCTATTTTTTAATAAGTAATAGATTTAAATAGTATTATCACATTTTGTACAGAGATAAATAATTCAATGTTTTAATAAACCAAAAATATTATAATAATTATATAAATTTATATTATAATATACTTAATATTTTATTAAGAATAAAAATTGTACTTCAAAATCCATTAACAACATTGGTTGATAAATAAAAAGCTAACTTTTAAAAGTGTACTTCTGTTGATGAGGGTTGGGTTTTATAGCCTTGTTGACTACTTTCTCTTTGACAATTCAAGTCGAAAATTGTACTGGTTAGACGTGAAATAGTTGTTTGTGAGTGCCTGTTCAACGTTGATTTGTTGAAGTTTAGTGTAATTTATTTAAAGGAATATTTTAGTGTTTTTAAGTGTTGTAAGTGTATGTACATTTTAATATTTTTATACTAACACTTTAGTTTATTACTTTGAAACGCTACTAAGGTAGATGGCAGAAAAAAAATAAAACCCTACGTGGTGCAAATTTTTCCCAAATCGAGTTGGAGTTTCTCATTTTCAGTATAATTACAATACGCATCCGTTTTGCATTTTAGATTTTTTTTATGCTTTTCTTTTGTTATGTAATTGACATTTTGTAAGTACAAAGTTTGAATTTTTTTCCTAACACAATAAAAAATTAATAATGAAAAGTAATTTGCAAGCCAGATTCGAAGTTTTATAAAGAATATTCAGTTTTTTTTATCACTCAATTACAAAAGATGGATTTATAAAATAGTTTGAAATGAGTCAATGTCAAATCGCTCAGCCGTAAGAAATTGCACTGTTTAGATACGTTTATAGAGAGAAGCGCTTGCGTTTCCGGTTGCTTTCTCGTTTACAGGAGCAGACCCTTAAACACCCAATAATAGAAAAAAACTGCATCACCAAAAACAGAATCAATTAAAAAATTGGCCTGGGAGCAAAAATAAGGGATGAATATAACTCAAGAGCTCTTACATACTAAGCGGAATGTACATGTACAACAGTTAAAAGGAGCACATAAAGAATCTTTACAAGTCCAAAAAAGCTACAGAGAGGCGAATTACGTTCAAACCAATCTCCTCTACGTTCAGAGGGCCTCAATCTCCACCAGCTGAGGAGGACAGAAAGATGGACGAAATGTTCAGCAAGCAAACTCAGCTGAAAATATTCCAGACAACGACGATGATTACTCAGGTAATTGGACAGCTTATGCTAATTTCTAAACTGCATTCTATTGTTTTTTACACAAACTTAGTACTGCAGTTTAAGTGTATATATATTTATTTTTGTGCTGTAATACGTTTTTAATACACCCCGTAATATAACAACAAGTACAATACTAATAAAAAAGTATTATTCCCTTTTAAACCAGTAAAAATATACAAAAAAGGACAAAAGCTGAAAACAGGTTAACCGATTTTTATGATTTTTTTACTTGTTCGTCTTGGCACGTAGATTAAAATTTAAAAAAATTTGTTGTGCTCTTTTTTGGGAAATGTACTGAAAAAATCCGAAATATTCCAAAAAATTCAAATTCTTATATCTCAACTTCTAAAACGAATTTTTGGTTGAAACTGGTTATTTGGGGGTTTTGGACAGAACTGATCACGAATATATATAAAATATAAAAATTCAACATGGCGGATACAAAATTGCTGCCATTTTCTTTAACAATTCAAAGGTTTTTGAGGTTTAAAAGTATATTTCTTATGTAAGTTCATTTTTATTAAATTGTTAGTCCCTAATCACGATCAAAATTTAAAAAAAAATCTAGCTTGCCCAAAATGGCCGCCATAAATGACACAAATCATATGCATTTTAGTGATTTTTACGTGTAATCCAGTAAAAATATAAAAAAAGATAAATCCCGGTGCAGAAACCGATTTGTTTGATTTTGTTTTATTTGTTATTCTCGGTACGTAGGCCTACATTAAAGTTTAAACAATTTTTGTGTACTGTCCTTTTTTTGGAAATGTACCGGAAAAGTTATAACATTTTTAAACAATTTTCAAATTCTAATATCTCAACTTCTAAAACGAATTTTTGGATGAAACTGGTTATTTGATGGTTTTTGGAGGAACTGATCATGAATATACAGGGTGTTCCCAAATTATGTTTCCAGACTTCCACAAATTGTTCCTTTGGTCAAAACAAGAACAAAACTTCCAATAAACATAGGTCCTAAAACGCTTAGTTTCCTAGATATCCGCCATTGTGTTTTTTGTACAAAATAATTCATATCTAAAGAACGGTTTGACTGATTGAGTTCAACTTGGCATGAAGTTTAACCTGACAATGAAATACTTTAATAAAAATAAACGATTAAATCCAATCATTCGTTTCAAAATGACGGCTGTTTGAAAATTTAAAACCTAAATTACTCAAAAACCGTACATTTTAACGAAAAATGTCAAGATACCTTTTTTGTAGTCCTTTTGATTCCCTATCAGATGGTGTAACTGTCAAAACAATTTAACATAACTAAAGTTTGAATGTTAAATGTCTAATATAACATTCCATTGGTTATAATTTTAATTACTTAGTCAACAAATGTTGACAAATCCATTCTGTGTAGATTATAATTAATTATTATGTTAAACAAGTATAACCTATTATACCACTGCAATAAGTAGCCACATATATTTTATTACAGGATTTGTATATTTAGTTTGAATGGTCAATGATAATAGATTTTTTAATAATACTTTGAAACCTTACATCCTCAAAAACTGTCTACAAATTTATCTTAAGTTTTAATTTGTTTAATTCAATCCTTGCAATTTTTAGTGTTTATAAACAATTCACAAACTAGTACTATTAATATAAAGTAGTTTAGTTATCATCTTAGTTACATTATTTCCCAAGATTTGAGTGTATTTTATTTGATATAAGTATGGGAAGTGTAATACTAATTAAATAATACAGTACTAATATATAAATACAAATATTTAATGCTTACTAAATGAAAGTAATGTACAATTTCAAAATAGTGTTTGCGATTACATGATTAATGTGTAAAGGATGCCAAATAAAATGTATACTACATTCCCCGCTATTTGTTTTATGATATCAAGTCTTAGTTATCAAATATAGTACCGATTATCATAAAGATAACTGTTTTATTGATCTGTTTTGAACCGATAAAACTTTATTTTGCCAACATGTACTTCCTAACTTACATCAGAATCTTTGTTAGATAAGGAAAAAGGGAAATAAACCCTTAATGGATGACAGAATGGTATTTAAGTAGTCAACTATTTATACATGTTTACTGGCTTGTTTAGATGAAATGAAAACAGATGCATTTTATTTCTGCTACTTACAACCAATTTTATTATATTTCAAGTTTTAAAATTTAACTAACGAATCGATTATTCGCGTCTGTGTCTAAAACAAAATTAGTCACTAACCAAAGATTTTTAAAAAATTAAGAAACATTTTAAACTTTTGGAGTCTTTGTATGTAAAATCAACCCAACTTACGAAGTTAACATAGTTACATTATTCCCTTGGATTGTTAACTAAATAATACATGTGAATTTGATTTAAGACTAACTTGAACAATTACATGAATTATACCATTGTATTTGGATAATTTAAAAATAAGTGCGACTAGACTATACCACGATAAAAGACACACAAAGATAAAATCAAAGAGTCAAAAAGGTAAAGTCAATTAACTCGGTTAACTAGATGTATTGACAGTAAACTTTATAATTGTTTACAGCAACTTTTTAATAATGTACGGAGAAACTTATTTATAAAACAACATCTCAAAGTTGTTTGATTTTCATTAAAATTAGTAATTTATCTAAATATATTACAAAAGTATACTATATCATCAATATGTTTTAGTAATATATAAAGGGACCAGGGGGACAATGGGTTAAGTCTATTTTCTTTACAATTTGACTCTTTTACGCCAACTTATAGTATTATTCAAGCTGTAAATAATGGTATACTCACAATGTGAAACATCAGGTCAGGTCAAATTAAAATAATTGATTTTATAAACAAATCATCCTTGAGGAAAACATGCCCAAGTCAGTCAAGTAACGAGTCTAGTTAACAAATTTAATGTGGGCCTCAATTGCACCTTCAGTTATTAAACATTTAGGGACAGTCTAAAATGAAATGATATATTATTTCGAAAACTTACTGATTTAGAAATATTTTACTTAAAAAACAACCGCGATTTTTAAATTATAAAGTAAAGTTTTAGTTTTTTGTAAACAAAACATTTAGCTAGCGTTTACTTACGTCATCAATTTCCAAAGTTATGTTTTCTCAATACTCCATCAAACTTGTGTATAATTCCTTCTAATTTGTCAACACAAATTTATAGTCCAGTAAAAATGCACTTTTGAAGTGTGAAAATGTATACTTTAAATTTAAAATTATTTAATATGTTCTTTTCAAACAACAAAAGTCAATGTTTTTCTAAAAATACTAAAAAATTTGCTGAAAATTAATTCCTTTTATTTAATGAAAAGGCATGTTTTTCATGTGAGCTTAAAATTAATAACCTTCTTTAGAGTTGTAGATTTTTATTTTTATTCCATAATAGAGCGCAGTTCAGATCTGACTTGGTTTTCTTCACCTTTCTCAAAGAATACATTGCATCGCATTGAATGGCTGTTCCTGAAAACATATAAGAATTTTCCCTCAGGGCAAGGCCTTTGGCTGTTAGTATGATACATGTGCATGATTAGTTTAGTGTGCTTCACTGTTTAAGTATGAGTGTGTGTGTAGAGTTTTCTTCATTGTTAGTTGGGTGTATATTTGTGTATTAGATTAATTTAGTGTATTACTTTAGCAGATGCTGGATTAATGAAGTTGATCGTAGATGTTTGGTAGGAGGGGGTGCTTCTTCTCTGGAGATTATTCGTACGTGTTGATAGGTTGATTTAGAAGATCATTGGAAGGTTTTGAGTGTAAGACTCATAATAAATTGTTTTAGCGTAGACATTTTAAAATAATTGCGTATGGTTTATTTGAAACGTACCATGGAGATTGCGAAATTTGACGGAGGATGGAGTTCTTGAAGCATTCAATTTTCTTTTGATTTTTTTTAGATGTAAGGCTGAACCATGCGGGAGCAGCGTATGAAATTATAGGGCGAATATAAAGTTTGTATATCATGAGTTTAGTTGAAATCGATAGAGTGCTAGATGAAGAAATGACAGGGTAAAGTGCTGCTCTGGTACGTTTTGATGATGTAATTATGGTGAGTATATGTTTGTTAAAATTAATTTTGCTGTCCAATGTCACCCCTAGGTATTTTACTTGATTGCTCCATTTATGTTGCTTGTCGTAGACTTCAAGCGGGGCTGGCTTTTTAAATTTTGTTGAACATAATCGGATCTTCCCCGCACTATTAACCTAAGCAATTCTCACGCGATCGACATTTTCTTTTCCACGGAGAGAGAGATCAGGATAAAAAAGTAGGCTACTTGTCTTTCATTCATGATGTTCAGAAATTGAATGAAAATGTTACATTATTTCATTAATATTTGGCCATGGTGATATAAAATATTATATTCTTGTCTTCAACAATAGCAGTTTTGGTTTTATTTTACAAAATTGTATTCTAGGAAATACATTTTTTTTTAAATTCTCAATAGTCCATTAATTAATAAACTTTGAGCTAGACGAGTGAGAAGGAATTATTTAAAAATAACAATAACAATACAATAATTCTCGCACACATGCGTTATATGATCAAACTCGTTTCAACGACAAAGTCGTAATCCTAGTGATACATGAACTACAACTAAAAACTTATAACGCAATAGTCCAGTTAAAATATAATAATAGTAAACCTAACTAGTGAGAAAAAGTGATTTATAAGAAATAAAAACACAACACAATTCTCACAAAAATACTTGTATTAGTCAAAAAAAGCGATCCAACGACAAAATCGTCATCCTCAGTAACATTTCAGCTACAACTAATAATTAAAAGTTATAATTTAGTTGTAGATAAAAATATTATTAATGTAAACAAATTTATTTAATATACCAAGATTGTTAACATTCATACCCATATTGTATTTTATCCAAACATTTACATAAACAATAATGCATCGTACCATAACACTTAAGATGATACTGCAATATTTGTTTCACTTTATACAATGTTTGTTTACTTGTATAAACTTTCCTAATGAAAGCTATCAATAAACTAGTTCTTCTTTGTAATCTAATTCCGTATGATAACTATATGTATCTGAAATCATAGGCAATGTATATCCAAATGTATAACTTGAACTTTTATGTAGTTCAAACTGTTGAAAACAGTTACCGCATAAGTAAATACAATGGGCTCTGCCCCTGGACGGTTCGCTTGCAGTTGGAAAATTCGCTAAAGAATCTCGTTAACCTTTGGCTCGTTTACAATATTAATATATTAATAGTAATTACACGATTAATTATAACCTCAAATACATGCTTTAGAAACGTGAGAGGCTTGCATTACGATTTTAGTCCTAGTTCTACTATTTTTTGTCAACTAAAGTTTTGAAACCAGCCCTAAATATAGTAAAAAATTTTGCAGGATTAACATAACCTCAATACTGTGTTTCAGAAATGAACCAGGCCTATATTACAAAATTGACTATTAGAATTTATCCATCTTTGCCAAGTTTACCTTTTTTTTTTGACAAAATAAATTGTTAAATCAGGCCCAATTTATTCTAATTCAAACGTGCTTAAACAGTATAAATTATCTTGTTTTTTTAACAGTAATTAAAAAAAAATATCCAATGAACAGCTGATTTTGCATAGTACTCAATCTCAGTTCTATTCCACTCTATTTCCAACGTGCTAAAACAGTATAAATTGGCTTGTTTATAAATAGCTGGGGCCTTTTCTGTTATATCCCCGCATTTACAAACTATTTTCTATAGAATGAGGATTAATCGGGATAGAACTACATTTGTGAAATATAATATTTACTCACCATTTAAACGTATAATTGTTGGGGAAAAAATAATAAACAATTTTTAATCATGCGCAACTTTACTATTCGACTCTAGGCTAACCTATGGCAACAGAAATGAAAAAATAATTTTAAAAATACCTAAAAGGTTCTAACCTAACCTATTTAGTCACAGTATGTTTACCTGTATTCAACATGTAACAGTAAAATGTGAAACAACGTCGTTCGTTGACTGCAAAAATATTAGGCTAGAGTCGAATAGTAAAGTTACGCGTTTGCAATAGTTTGTAAATGCGGGGATATAACAGAAAAGATCCAATACCTGTTTTGATCGCTTTATTTACTATTTCGTTGTTATTTTGTAACCAACATGGCAACCCATAAGACCTTTGTTAAAATTTTTCAACTTTAAATTAGATTTTCTAAAAAAAATAGTGTTTTTACACGAAATACAACTATATATGAGTGTACAAAAATCAAAACTACACCTAAATACAAAATTTCTTTGAATTCGTTAGAGCCGTTTTCGAGATCCGCGACAGATACAAAGATAGATACAAGAATTGCTCATTTAAAGTAATAGGATATTTATTTCAAAGGTATATCTTAAGTTTTTGGGGTAAAAATCCAAAAATTACAATTAATTTTGAGAAAAATATGTGATAAATAAATAAAATTCAAATTGTAAATATTTGTTCATTTACAAATGTAACTTAACATTTACAGATACATAACTTAACAGGTAGAACATTTTAAATGCTAGTTCAATAAAATAGTTTTTACACTAACACTCAAAACTATTGTTGGCTATTTCCCAATGGCATTTAGAGTAACAGATGATTTTAAAATGTTGGCCTATATAACATCTAACTTTAGGTAATGTTTTCGTTTAGTAGTAGACCAACCTCATGTATATTCTTTCCTTTGGCTTCTATTCTAACTTCTGTTATATACATTCTATATATACAAATTCTATTATTTTCTATAGAAAACGTAATAATTTGAAATAAACGTTTAATATTATGTACCATCTTAGCTTCAAGATAAATACAAACTTATTTTTAATTTTAGTTTTTTTTTACTATAAGACATTAAAATATTATGTGTAAAGGAAGGCAAAAGGCTGACACGCAAAGCACTTCTCTAGTATTGCTGAGTCTCTAGAAGTATATAAATGTGTCTTGCGGTAATTACAGTAGTGTATTGCATAAGTATATAAGTTTGTGCAAAGTTTAGCTAATGTTAGGACTTCAAAGAGCTAACAAAGGAAAGCCATTAGTGGAAGTACTGTACAGGTACTTCAAGAACAGTTCATTGTAACGCTCTGTAAAGTACTCCTTCCTATAACATCTTTAAATGAGTGTAAGAAGCATGTATGTTATAAATGAGCGTAACTTTATTTATACATTCTTACATGACCATAAAATAAACTAGCCAGCATAATGAAATATTTCATAATTTGTTTTTATATTACTGTAAACATATATTATTTCTTCATCTTTCTTTATATTTAAAATTGACTTGGCTGATTATGAAACTTGAAAGTTTGCTTTCTGCTAATAAAATTTTAATGAAAACAAAGCACTATTAAAAACTGACTAGCCCAATGTTAAAAACCAGTTATAACATTTTCTTTTACAAAATAGTATATGGTTGAGACTGAGTAAGTCATGTCTAGATTTGCATTAAATAAAAATGAATTACCACACATTTTAACTGCAAGCACTCTTAGTACGTAACAAGACACTGATGTTTTATTTATTAATGTACACTGCATTAACAATTACATCATATTGTATAGAAATATTCCACTCTTTCAAACAAATATTATAAAACTTCCAAGTTCTCCTATAATCCACAACAGAACTGAGGTAGGAAAGTCAGAAAGGGGGCAGGTGTTGTTCCCATAAAAAGTTAGGAAAATTGAATATTGAAATTTGAAATTTCTCAAAAAATATATCCAGCCTAAAACATCCATGTCTGTCATTCTCAAATGTTGTTTATTAAACGCAAAATATACAATTCAGATATATTTTTTTATTAAATGGCAACCTTCTTGTAAACTTGCCAGAGATGTATACACGCAAGGTACAATCAAAAACACCGGTATACAATAACTGTTTAAGGACAGTAAAACAGGTAAGTCTACATACTATTAATATAATATAGCCTGATTAATTTGATTTAAACTGCCTGTAAATATCATTAAACTCTGATACTTTTAATTTTCATAAATATAAATACATAACCACATTTCTTATAAAATATATTTTGTCATGCTCTCAACTTTGAGGAAATAACTCCCAGATTTGTTGGGATATTAATTGATGTATGCTTTTTGAATTTAAAATTATTGTTGCGTGGACGCTAAAGAACATTTTTGTATAGTTTCTCTTTATTATTATATATATTTAATTTTCATATATTCTCTAAAATTAGTTTCTATCAACAAACAGTTACCGTTGAATTTATTCTATTTTAAATTGTCTTCAATACAAAATTAGTTTTTATAAATAAATCATAATTTCTATTATTGATTAAATATTATTGTTTGAATTCTACTATTGTAAAATGTCAGCTACAAAAATAGTTTACTGCTTAGATTCAATAATAATAATAGAATCAATAATACAATGTTTACTTCTTTAATATATCTAACTTAGAGTAGTATGTACAAAATTTCAGGTCTCTAGCTTTATAGAGAGTGAACAGAAATGTTATTGTTTTTATTTTTAAGAGTAGTTATTTCACTTTTGTCCTTGGTCTAAATTTACCGAATTTCAACTCTGCAGCTTCAAGGGAAGTAAAATACTTTAGGGATTTGTATCTCCATTTTTACCATTTAAACGTAAATAAAAAAATGCATGTACTATATTTGTTTTATGATTCAAATACTCATAAGAAACAATTTTATAAAATCTCAGCTCTCTATTCTCATAAGAATTAAAAGTGTATTGTTTTACGGTGGTTAGATTATTTTAAAACTTTAAGTGTAAGTAATCGAAATATGTTTTGAGACTTTAACTCTCTTTTATACTAATTAATCACTATGCCAAATTTAGTTCCTATCCGTCAATAGGTCACTACTGTAGTGTTAAAGCCCTCTGAAGATTATGACTATAATATTTAAATGTGCATAAGGGTAGTACAATAAACATAAGTTTTCATTAACTTGTTCTGCTATTGTTTTTTCCTTCTATTTGTGGTTCGGGGTTTCATTCAATCATTGTTAACAAGGGTTTGATATAAAGAATGATCTTTTAAAATTATAACTATTTAAGGATCTTACATACACACATTAATTGTTATAACCATTTTTATGTGTACTGAGCCCTTTGAATGTGTCTAAGTTGACAAGTTATATTAGAGAAATAAAAATATGACGAAATATAATTCTATTGATTCTTAAACACTACGGTTGGCACAATGCCTAAGCAGAACTACTTGGCTCGGGCTCAAGAAACACAGAATAGGATGGAAACATCGTTCCCTAACCTATAACGTCAATTTGTTAATAAAACAATAGTGCAAAATAAAAAAAGCAAGAACCGTTAATCTACCATTTTAAACGTAGACATAAACAAAATGAATTATACACCCATCCGAGGGTTTTAAGCTTATTGGAGGTAAGTTATACCAATTGTCACAGTTAAAGATTTTTAAACTCCTCTCTAAGTAATCAAATCCTTTACTTAAATATAACTTTAATTTACCATGAAACTTTACCTTCGCTTATATTTTTCACCTATCTCTCAAGTAGAAAGTGAATTACAGGAGCAAAATACTTAATAGCTTAGTCAACCTCTATGATAGGTGTGTAATTGACATCGTTTATAAAATATGAAGCAGTTTAGATACTTTTTGAAGACTATGTATATGTTATTGCCGTAGTAGACGTCTACAGGACAATTTATATGTGTTATGTGTCGTGAGTTGTATGTTGTTGTGTTTTTGTAATGTGAACTTTTAATTTATGTATTAAATAATCTGATGATGAAACATAGGTTTCGAAACGCGTCATTATAAAAAACGCAGACGAAGTCACAAGACGGAAACAATAAGGTAAAAATATTACTATGTACAGCAATTATAAAAGGAAGTCTTTGTGTATCTGTATGTGAGGGATTACCTCTTAAATTAAATGTTACGGCACACAGATTTCTGAAATGTTTTACTTTTGCGTTTGTTCATGAATTATTAAGGAAACATTATTAGAAGACGTTAATTTTAGCGCCTAAAGGTAGATGCAAAGATAGATCTGCATATAGACTTGTATGTCAGTGTTCGCTACGACGCAAAAACCGCTTGACGAATTAGGACAAAATTTGGAACAACGATTACTCGGGACAAGTGGAAGCTATCCTGTAAATTTTATTTACTTTACTTGTTTTAAAGTAAAGCTGCAATTTCTCATAAGACTATAAATATGTAAGAAAAAGTCAAACACAGGCATAATGATCATTTGCTTTTAATTAGTGATAAGTGGGTTACAAACCCCAAAACAATAAAATTTTATTCTTATACTTCTCGGCAGATAGAGGGCTGAAATTTCGTGAAGGTTAAGTAATAAAATATAAAACAAGCAAGCATTACTGTGACTTTCATCTATATAAATTCCAATAATTTTCTTTAAAGCTAGCAATCTGTAATTTAGCACATATTATTCTTAAGACTATATAAGAAAGAAACCCCGATTGCTTTTCGATTAATCATACCTAAAAGATGAAATGGGATAACAATGCAAGAAATATAAAATTTTATACTTTTGCTTCGTAAGTGATAAATTGAAAACTAAACAGATTGATATTTTGATTAAATACGTTTAGGCTATAAATTGTGGTAGGCTACACTTAGCAATAACTATGCTAAATAACTGATACACAGCTGATAATGTATTTAGGCCTAAATGTGAAAAGTAAATCCAGCTTCTGTCTATTATTTTACCTTTTTAAATGCAATGCACCGCATAATCTTAAGTACATTGCTGAATTGTATAATATGTATACAAAACAAGTTCTACTTATCAATCAAGTTACATTTTCACAATATTTGTGTACAAAATATTTGTTTACTCTTAGTCCTATTATAAAGATACTTCTGAAGGAGTTATTTTCCCAGTACGTAGTGCAAAATTCGCGGTAAGATATTTAAAAACAAATGTCATTTGCCTAAAAAAACTTTATGGTGTTATAAAAATGTACTATTATTTTAGACTTACAATTTAACTTGTAATTCAGACAAGTTTTTTAGAATGGGATTTATGATATTTTGAGTTTATTAATTTATTATGCAGAACAGAAAGACAGAACATGACAGTTGGAGCTCTAACACAAAATATTATATAATCAGTGATCTGCAGAATAAAATTGTACCCATTCATCGAACTAAAATGTATAAGGACAACTTTTTAGTCATAATTGAAACGGGGATTTTAAGAGATTTTGTAGTACCATGTGCGAAGTATTTTTTTCTATTTAAAGTTGGTTGGAAGAATTCCCTATATTTGTTTATGTTTAATATTCAATATAGCAATAACATAATTAATGAATGCCAAACAATATCAATAATCAAATTGAAATATATTAGTACTTGACCAAGTGTATCAATCAGACAAACGTTTACATTAAAAAACAAAAGAGTGCAAATTCTAGCATACAAAATATATATTTATATGAGACTTCAAATTTGACTGATAAAGTCTTCGATAGACTTCTCTATTTGAATAACAATTATGAATGCAATATTTCTTTCAGTTGTGATTGTTTATTTGATGCAGGGAGAAGTATACCCAATATGTATTATTTAACCTAAAAAGCAGAACGTACAAAACTAATAACAAAAATAGTTACCTCATTTAATTGAAATAAATAAACCAATTTAAAGTTATAATTAGTTAACTAAATAAACAATATATTATATTCTAATAATATACCAAACATATAATTAAAAAAGTAATAATATACTTGAAGTATGCATATTTCTGACTTGTTTGTTATTGACATATTTACCGTATTATATGTTCAACTGAAATTTCACAAATTAATCGCGTTGTTCAGTCGCAATAACTAAAGTTCATTGACATTGTCATAAACTTTTTCGTCATTAGTTTTCCATTCTTTTTCCAAATAAACTTTTGTGATTATTTATTTATTGACTTGCTAATTAAATTAATTACAATATTTATTCTCATTGCTTCAATTTCTGATTGTATATAGTATTTATTTTTATTTAAAATGCCAGAAAGAGACATTTATTAAATAATATGTTCAAGTGCAAATTTTAAGGGACTTTACAGCTCAACAGGTCTCAAATCAGATCCAAATTACCTCCTTTCAAATAATCTATTATACACTATTAGCAAAATAATTCACCAAATCGTCATATATTACAATTAATTCATAAGTATAATTTAAAAATAACTCAATTCACTGAAAACACAGATAATATACTTAACATAGTATTTAAAATATTGATACTTTTTAAAAATATTCCTCAAATATTACTGTCTCTCTATCTCTCTCTGAATTATATCCTCTGTTATAATGTGCCTACAATCTATGGGTTAGTAAAAGTATCAATAGACACGTCATAGACAAAAATAAAATGATTCATTATATCAATATTTTAGACGATATCAAAATCGTAATGGTTATATTGTTGTAAAACTCATCATACTTTTGAAAAAATATTTCTAAAAGACAGTAATAGGATTTGTAGTATGCTCCATGTGTTTTTTGCTTACATCTCCTGGCTATATGCCAAGACAAAATGGTGTTGATTTGTGTGGCCATTATAGTTATTCTACTTCACATAAAATTATTCACCTTCTTTTCTTTACTTTACAGAAAAAGTTTGTTACTTCCAATTGTATTTTTTTCTTGAAACTAGATTTACAAATGAAAAATGCATTATATAAACTTAGTCTTTCTAAGAGAACAACTTATCCTTAATTTTTTGATTAAAATCAAACAGTACACAGGTTTATGATCAAGCCAATTATGCCGATTAATTGTTTTAAATATTAATTTCGGCACATAATGCTAGCACTATAATCCTGAAATTAAAGAGGGAAATAAACTAACATAGTTCACGAACGAAGTCTGTAGGCCTACACGTATAAAAGTGTAAAGAGCAATGAAAAGTATTTATTTAATTCATAATTTTTTTTTTAATATTCTAAAATAAATAACAAACACCCATTTCCTCAAATGTGTAACCTGGAAAATCCAACGAAAATTATTTATTATTAAATAGTTATATTATAATAAATTACATATAAGCTCCCCGACAGCTTGGAAAATACATAAACATGTATAATTTTAAAATATTATTTTGCTCACCTAAAATCTAGGATAAATGTTATGAATTATTCTAATTATGTTATTTGTTTAACAGCAAACAAATAAAGGCTTATGTTACCGTGTGTGTGTTTACATTGCGTGCATGTTTGATTTTTTAAGGGAATTCCCTTAACATGCACTTAACTTTTGTTTTACAACTTTTATAATTCTTTAAAAAATTATATTAAGTTATTATTATTTAAGTGATTAAAGTTATTAAACTTTAACTTTTCATTTTTATACAGTTTTCTGTTGTGATACAATTTCCCACTCCATTCCCCACTGCTGCTGGCCACCTACTTCCTACCGGATATCCTAAGCTTCTTATACAAGGCGAAATTGTTAGTCAATTAACAACAACATTGTTATAATATAACCAGTGGTCTAATTGTGTTTTACAATAGCATTTTACTTTCGTTTTTGTTATTGTCTCTAACAAATAAGACAGACTGAGCGATGCAAATTTGATTATGTATTAATTAATAACGACAATGTATTAATATGTGCATGCCATGTTATTTTTTTAAATTCAGAATTCCAATGAAAATATTTTTATTAGTAAAAATTGTAAATAAAAAATAATGAATTAAAATTATTTCAAATTTTTGCAATTATTACAATTTCCACTTGTAAGGAAGATACTTATGGTGACTACCGTAACAGCTTATTGGCGACACGCTTATCTCGTTTGGTAGTTATTGATTTAAACTCTTCAAATAAAAATAAGATGTATGTACGTTTCCCAATGTAAATAACTAACTTTACTTCTAAATTAATTATGAAGAAGATTTACCCAAAACTCAAAATTATGATGCAAGCTGATAAAGTGTGAACGAGTTGGGAAAGAAGATACGTTTACGATTTAATTCTACAGTTCAAATTTAGCTTCTTACATTGACTATTTCATTTATTACTCCACCTTCATCAGTCTAAACTCACATGACCAAGTGACAACATTTAAAATAAACTCGATGACATGCAATTTATGTTTTATTTGTTATACGAGTAGTTACGCTTAAAGTAGTTATTATTGTTTTTAAATTGTTGTTCCTATTAATTCTTTCTCGGATTAAAAAGAACTTAAACATCTCGGTTTACAAACACTAACCGTGAGGTATAATAAGAATAATACATTATAAATGTTTAAAACTAGAGATATAACTTTTTAGTTTATTTAAGTTATTATTCCCCTATTTAATTTACCATTTTAAATAAACTAGCCCTTAAAACTTCATTAAATGCATCGATTATTTTCTGTAATGTACAAGTGTTTTGTGTTACGTAAATTTCTCTCTGCGTAATGGATCTAAAATTAAGTAAAGCAGCACGACTGGATGAATTATTACATCCATTACAACGTTATTCAAACAGAGAAGTCCCACGGAGATTTAACTCTGACAAGTTTTACTTCTATACATTTAACAAGGTGTCTTCCTCAAAGTATTATTTACACTCCAACTTAAACTCTGAGTTAAAGTATTTTGGCAAATGTAAAAGAGCTTCCTGTTTACTTCAGTTGTATACTTGTTAGATCAAGGGATACTAACGTATTAAGAACGTATACTCTTTTGTAAGAATTAATGAGGATCATAATTGCTTCAAAACCAAATAAAAAATGGCCCAAAATCATACAATCAAAATTCTTCGGCTACTATAATTAATTAAAGGAAACAATAGTAATTGTTTAATTGAAAACTATAACTATCGCGTTATCAATTATACTTTAAAAAACGCGATGGCCAAATATAACGTAATTGTTACATACAGAACAACTAACATAGTAGAACGGATTTGAGAGCCAATCCCTTAATAAAGAGAGATGCCCAACAACGAACGGGAATATATAAGATCACATGTAACGATTGTCCTTGCTATTATATAGGCCAAACCGGACGACCATTTTGTGTAAGGTTTAAAGAACACCTACCAAAAAGAACACTTGATAATCAATACTCCAGTTACGCACAACATTTAATGGATAATAACCATACTTACTGTAATTGTAGCACTAATATGGAAATCATGCACATTTGCAAAAAAGGACGTTATATGAATGCGACAGAAGAATTCGAGATATATAGAGCCACTAAATTTGACTCCACACATCTTTTGAACGATCAGCTTTCGTTCCATTCGAATATGCTGTACGACACGCTGATTGAGAGACCCATCAGAATAAAATAACAGAGATAAGAATCAGGAACATAGATATCGCTCAGTACCGCCCGAACGGCCAAGCGTGCACGTCTTATCGAGTGTTCCCGCGACATACTGAGCAACATTTTACAATTAACGACCTCCATATGGAGTGAAACTTATTTATTGTGTTTAGTTTGTGTTTGTGAGTGATGTTTTTAGTGTTTTAGTGTGAATTCCTGATGATGGTCGAATGACCGAAATTGCAATTGAATGATAAGGTAAGATTAACCTTAAAAAAGTTGGATTAGTTGGCGTATTATAAAAGTTTGATTAATCACTAATCCGTGAGCTAAAAATGGAATCTTTGAATGTACGTAATAGTGATATTATTTTTTAAACGTTAACCTCCAACTTAACATTGTGTGTCCACTTCAATAATATCAAATTTTAAATATAAATTATAATTAGTTTATGTTAAAATAAAATGCTTACTTTTTTCTAGCTGGCATAATTACCTGGGGACAAGTGATTTACTATATTACCTTAAAATAACAATATGTACATAAACGTTATTAACGTATCAAACAACTGTACTTCGGTAGTGGTGGCTCGGCACCTCCTCGCGCTCATTTAAAAAAACCATTTCATAATGATGTAATCATTTTATCACAAATCGGTTAATTGAATAGTTTAGATCAATTCATTGGCTACAACTTTCCTGCTGGAAGTTTGTTCATAACCCAAAAATAGAAATTTCCTCGCTTAGTAACTTTCCATGTCAGTCAGTGATAATTCTCAAATATTTTCAATTATTAAAGTTCGAAATACCTGTTAAAATAAAAAATGTTTATACTGTTAGAATCCGTACGTTATGTAGATTAAGAATATGCAAGTTTTATTTTACTTAAGTTTTTCCGTCGAGTTACAACAGTGAGTAAACGACAGCGCGCATAAGGAGACCACTGCTCTAGTCTTGCAGTTATCAGCACAGTGACGTCAGAGTGAAACTGGCGGCACAGTGCCGAGATCAAAGAAATGGTTTAGCCCTTGTTATAGAGCCCTGTGATGTGACTAGGTTCCAAAAATAGACAAAGCCGGACAATGCCAGAGGATGTATGGGTGGTTAGAGGTACCGTTATGAGAGCACTGACCTTGAGGGGAGAATGAGATGACAACCAACGCGCCAATAACTTATAAAATTATCAACTGGAGCCTGCACTCCAAACAACTCGCCTGAAATACTAAACGTTTCAAGAACTTCTTTTTACCGCGTAAAAGCGAAATTACACAGTTACAGTCCTAATTGGGTCTGAATTAGGCCTACAGTTTTAAGGAAAAATCAAAAAATTTGTGGTAAAAAATTAAAGAAACAATAAAATTGTTTATTTTGTGTTATATTTAAACAACTGAACTACTAAAATTGAGATTTTTATAATAAAATAAACAAAATAATTACAGCATTAAAAATTTTTTCAAAATGATGTACGGATAAACCGAATTTTCTGATAAACGAGGTTTTGGTGTATTCCTATAGTCATCAAATTGGTTTTCAATTAAAGATTAGAAAAAAATTGGGTGTGCTTAAGACCACACGTTCGAAGTAATAACTTCTATGACCGATTTATATTTTTATCAGTATTATTATTAGAGGAGAGGGTCAACAAATTACACAAGTCAATATATTGTCAAAAAATATTATATGATATTTTTAAATTGCATAGTCAGTTATTCAAATAACAAATTATTCTTAACTTCTCAAAATTGTAAGTAAGTAATTTATGTATATTTTCAGTTACCAGTAAATCTGCAGAACATTATGTTAATATATTTTCTCACATTATACATTAAACATTTTTATTCCATTTTAAGCGTGTATATAATATAATTATATCAAATTATAAATAATTAATATGAAAATTGACCATATTCAATTTGTTTAGTTCGAAATAGAGTAAAGTCTTTAGCTTTGACTAAAAAAATGTAATATGGTTTTAAATTTCCTAAAGTTAATAAGAAATTGTAGAAACTTTGAAAAAATGTTTTTTCATTATCTTAAAAAGTGTTAATTTTTCAAAAAATAGTATGATTTCCTTTCTATCATATTTAAAAATCAAAGGTTATACATTTTCCATTTAAAAAGTTATAGAAAAGTTATGGAAAAATTCTCAAATAATAATAAATATAATTTTAACTGTCAATGTACTTTACGACTTTCTGTATTAACGAATCCAACAAAGAAAATTCAACACCCTTATCCATATCATGAGCCACTTCCTATGTATATAGTAAATCACGTGAAATTATGTGATGCAATATTTATAACAAACATTTGAGTACTATTAAAAAATAAAACAGTGATTTTAAGTTATATTTTGGACTTATTCAAATTACCTGTTAATTTATTCAAATGATAGTAAAAGTATTCAAACGGCCAAATAAAAACCCTTAAAGGTCTCGCCGATGTACAATATACTCGAAGTTACGATGAGTAAATAGCCTAAGGGCTAGTAGTTCTGTGTAATCTCAGGTGGCAGCACACAGCAACGTTCCCCGATGACCGCACCAACACAATATCAAATATTTAAAGTAGAAGACCGTTAGAACATTCAACGATTCACACGTACTATACTCACACATTAAGCTGATACGAACAGATACTACACTTTGATATTAGCCAAGAGGCCGAGAATCGATAGAATTACAAGGCACGTTGAGTAACCAGTGAAAACGTTAGTAGTCTGTAATAGCACGAAGTTTATATAAATTGTAATTTTTATACCGGTCGTGGTAAGAAAGAGCACGGTTTCCGGCCGATTGCTTTCAGGGTTGTGTTTGAAACGTTACTAGCTACATTTTAACAATGAAGCAATAGGTTATTTGTCCATATAATACTACGTATCGCCTATTCCCTCTCCACGCTCTGACTTGTGTCTACGCAAAAAGTTCGTGAAGCGAGATTTCAGAAACATAGTCAAGCGAAAGTGTCCAACGGGTCAATAGAAGTTATCACTTCAAAAAACATATTAATTCAATATTGCATTTAAGCTAAACAAAATGTTATTTTATTTATAACGTTGTATTTACTAAAACAAACGTTTGCTAGAACTCTTACGGCATATAAATGTGTATAGTAAAACACCATCTGATAGTCCGGTATATTTCTAGTGCATTATCAATGGAATTTTACTTACCTTTACCAAACAAGAGACTGTTGTAGCTGTTTTCACTGAATATAAAGTCAATGACTATTTATTGTTTCACCTCAAGTGGTAAATGGGGGTTAGGGATTATCTTGTGTATTATTAAATCATAGGGTACACTATAAAGAAATCTGCATTAATAATAAATAGAACAAACATTTTGACGTCCGTACCGCAATTTTCTTTATTGGTTCTTTAATAATTATTAACAAGCGCAATATTTTTTTGGTAAGGACAAACATAAAAGGCCTTAAATATTGACATTTCGACAACAAACAAATAACTGTAATTATTAAGAAAGTACGTAAAATTACAATTCTGTGTTCTACTCCAGTTTCTATTAGTCTCGTTATTTCTGTTAGTTTCTAAATAAGTTTTGAATACTTAAATACTTTCGTAAATAAAGTAGTTTCTGTTTAACATACTTTGTGGCCTCAAACGTCCAGTACCACAATGTTTAATTTTTGCAAACTTTATGTTAAAGTAAACCATTTGTTGGCTCATTTTCGAAGTTTTTAAATTCGTATGCTCGTTATACGGTACTTCAACTCCAAGTAGGCAATCAGTGTGTTAAGTGAGTGAATAGACCGTTCAAGTACTTCATATGGAGGCTTCAATTAATTACGGCGCAGGATATTGTATTTATATCGAGTTTATATTGAGTTATTTTAAAACTAAATTAAAATTTCATTTTTGTTGTTCAAACTGATGGTGTACCGGTACCTCTTATCATAGCGTGAGTAATGCATTACGAACAATATAATCATTTATTTTGTTTGTCGCCATTCCGACTATTGTTATGAACTAATATAATATCACAACTTACCTTCGTCAATAATCAGTCGTCGTATTCTTAACACGACGTACAGTTCAGCTATTAAGCCTTCATCAAGTTAAGGATGTTGAAGAAACTTCTCAGTTGTCATAGAACACTATAAAGAAAAATCAACAAAAACATTGAAATAAACTATTTAGCAAAACACATGTAATCAAATCCATGTTTGGTGTGCCCACTGTCTCGTATACTATACTATAGATTCTTGTTTTCTATCGATAAAAGTAAGGAAAGGTATTGGGGTTAGGTAAATTATGTTTATGTTATTCTAGTTTTGTACAATGCGTTAGTAGTTTTTTTTTTGGGGGGGGGGGTTAGCTTTGAACAATTTATATATTTTGTATTGTTCCAGTTCATTAATTCATTTTCCTGTTTTTGCAATAATAAAATATTTTTAAAATATCATCAATTTCTGAGTAGTTGTGGCTAATTACAATAAAGCGGTTTTTTAGCTGACAGATAGTTCATTCGGCGCACGTTATCTCATAAATTCCTGTGCGACAATCTTGTTTCAGGAAAACTTTGCCTAATATGGGCAATTTCTTAGTTTAAATATTAGTTGCAATAAATAAACAAACAAACAAATGTTTAAAAAATAATTACTGATAAAATAAATATTATTTTTACATGCTTTCGTCAACTCACTACCGTTCAACCGGTGGACCCACGGATACTAGAATACACGGTAGGGGTCATGAGTAGGATGCGCAGTAGACTCAAGCATCAGTGACGTCACTCTTAACCCACCCTCCCGGCCCGCTGCCTGCCGCTCTTACACCGTACACTCAGTGTTTCCACTTGTGGGATTTTTATCCCAAATATGGGATAATTTGGCTGCTTGTGGGATTTTTGATAATATGGGATTTTTCCTGAATTTGACATATATCCTCTTTTTTTTAATATTTTAAATATGGTTGTCATATAATATATTGTTAATATTTACTTCCACATTTGTTGTATTTCGTACTATTCTTACTGTACACTTCATTTCACCATTATTCACAATTAATTATTTTAAATGAAGTACTACAGTGGCAGAAAAAAAGTTAGCATACTAACTAAGTGGTATTTAAGTTAGCATACTTTGATTGCAACTAAATGAACGTTTCTACTAGTTATTTTCAGTATTCAGTTTTAAGGTATGTTTAATCACTTTGCTTTTATTCTTTTATGTTTACGTACGGTACCTCAATAGGTCCTTGAGTTTTACAGTTAACCTGAGCTTATACTATTTTATTACAATGTACTACGAAGACAAAGGCTGAGATATAGCTGTAATATCAATGTTGTGTATTCATTGGTAATATTACTATGTATTATTGTTATTAAAACACTTTTTACTTTGACATTTTAGTCTTCTCCTTCCCAACATTTTTTGTTCCAAGCCTGAGATTTGTAATAAATCTACTAAATATGGTGAATGTTTGAGTTTGGATAGTCTGTTATTACTTATGTTTGACTACTATACAAGTTTCAGGAAAACTGCTTTTTCAGTACAAGTATGATTTTTAATCTATATAATAATAAACTGTACCAGGAACTGGCACATATTTTCTCACAAACATATTTAAATTCTTAAACAGATTCACTGTGACTTCATAATTTTGTAGGTGGGATAGGAGAGGTGATTTATAAAAGTAGGAGATTAACTAATAAATATTATTATTATCTAGAGAGAAAACTATTCGATCGATTTCGAAAACATTTTCACCAAACACGTCAATTAGGCCTGTATAGATGTATGAAAAAAGGTTTTGAAAATTTTTGAAAACAACCCCCTTTATGGCCAAAAAACCACAAAAATCAGTTATTATTATTAGCTAAACGAGAATTTTTAGAAAGATACGGTTTTTTGCATATGGTAGGGTACATTAAAAGCTACAAATAAGCCAAATTTTATCAAAATCGTTAAAGCCGTTTTTTTATAAAAAATAATAACTGTTTTTTTGGGGGATGTTTTGCCAAAAAGGGGGTTGTTTTTTCAAAAAATTTCAAAACCGTTTTTCGTGCATCTATACAGGCCTACTTGACATGTCTGGTGCAAATTTGTTTAAAATCGTTCTAATAGTTTTCGCTCTAGCTTTGTATACATACAGACAGACAGACATTTTGTAAAAACCACTTTTTTAGACACGGGGGGGGGGTCCCAAAACGGATATTTCCACAAAAATCTCAACATCGATTTTTTTGCGATTACTATACTTTCTCTATACTATAGTATAGTGAGAAAGTAAAAATGAATTGCTATTCCTTTGTAACCGCATCACTTGAGAACGGCTGGACCAATTTAGCTATTTTTTGTTTAAAATATTCGTAACAATCCGAACTAGGTTTTTATATAAAGAAAAATTTTAAAATTTTCCCGAAAAAGTTTCAAATTTTGAAAAAAAACTAAACAGCTTCTTTTGTATGGACTCAAGACCATAGCACACAAAAACAGCTGTTCGTGTAAAAAGCTTAGCAACACATCATGATTGTTTAAGTTTACATTCATTACCATATAGCAACATTACTTAGCATTTATAATCGGTTTATTATTCTTCAAACCCAACCCAACAGCATGTTTAGGTTAGATTGACCAACTTAAAGCAGACAAAAACAAAAAAACAACTAAAAATGCTTACTGTATTTTAATTCAATTCAATCATTGGTTGTTACATAATATATATAAAACAGCTGGTTTGGATCAAAAACTTAACGTAATTTTAGGTTAGGCCTGCAATGAACCAAAACACGTTTATTTGCAACCAATTGTGCTAATTTAAAAACTGGTGTTTTACAATTCTTCAAAACTATTAGTTTTTTTAGATTAAGTAAAAGTAAACGAACAGTTTATTGTATTATCTATAAAAGTTTACAAACTATAAATCAAAATTTGTGTAGTATTCTATATTTTTAAGTGGCATAAAAACCATTTTGCAGTTCGATTACTTAAGTCAATGTAATGAAGTGGAATAACTACCTTTAAATTAAATCAAGCAATAGCCAAATTGGTTTAGCCGTTTTCAAGTGATCAGCTTACAAAGGAACAGCAATTAATTTTTATTATATACATAAATGTATATACCGATATAAAATCGTACTGGCATGCAAAATTATACTTTCGACCCTAAGTATTAAAAATATCTAACAAAATTAAAGGCTGCATTTTAGTGTTCGAATAGCGAGTGACATTGTGGACTGTGGAGTCTGTATACAGTGCGGCAAGGAGGAGGGTCCATGGTGACGTCACGTTTCCGAGTCGGGCGACGAGGACCTGCGCATGACCCCTACCGTGTATTCTAGTATCCGTGGGTGGACCGGTGCACGGTCGCCTCGGCTCTTTCCGGATCGCCTCGGGCTGCTCCTTATAGCACATCACGTTACGACTGCGTTCTCGCATATATACGTATATAACCAAAAAATTTAACCAAGGATTTTCGGAAAAATCAAATTTATGACTATAACTAAAAAGTAAAAAATTAAATAAATGAAAGAAAAAAATTTAATCATGCTTCCTATCCATGAATAACATAAATAGAATCGAATTAAAAAATAAAAATAACCTACTTATAAAATTATTTCTACCTTAGCGAATCTGATATTGTAATGAGACTTGATAGATAGCAATCTTTTTACTTTTCACAAAATAAACACACCTAAAAAGCATGGGGCGTACTCTTGCGAAGTTCCGAAAATATCACGCCTCATTCTTTTTGGGTGTGTTTATTTTTTCAAAAGTAAAAATATTGCAAGCTACCAAGCCTCATTACAATATTAGATTCGCTAAGGAAGAATTAATTTTATATGTGGGTTGTTTTGAAGCGATAACTTCTATTGGCCCGTTGGGCACTTTCGCTTGGCTATGATTCTGAAATCTCGCGTCACGCAAGCTTTTTGCGTAGACACAGTCAGAGCGTGAAGAGGGAATAGGCGATACATAGTACATATAGACAAGTAAGTGCGTGGAGAGGATAATAGACGATACATAGTATATAATAATACGTTATTATAATTATTATAATATTAATATATTATAATAATATTATATTACAATATCTATGCGAAAAATAGTGACCATTATAATGTAAGCATCATTTATTTAGTGACTAATGATTTTGAGTGAGGTATTAGTGTATGCACTCTACATAGAATTCTAAGAATAATTCAATATGGAACGGATAATTATAATAATCATAATTATTATATTTGTGCGTTTTAAGTTTTGTAAAGAAGATTGATTTTTGTCCAACTGAAGTAAGTTTAGGCAAAATTTTACATTTTGTACATTTTGACAAAGTAATATTTTACATTGTTTTATTTGACTGTAACTTATTATTACTCACTTAAATATAAAATTCAGCTTCATGTTACAACAATGGAGGTCATACAC
>JAGFPH010002962.1:0-21328 GCA_018207615.1 Philaenus spumarius | reverse complement strand
TATATAGTTTACCGTTAAAAAGGAAAGCACACAAAGAAGAACTAAACACAATATTTAAGATAGCTGAAAATAATGGCTACGAAAAGAGAACAATAAGAAAATTAATTCGTAAAATAAAACAAAATTTAAATAATAAGACCAAAGTCACAAAAAAAAAAATATCTGGGCGGGATTTACCTTCACTGGAAAAAAAACATATAAAATGAAAATTTTTTTTGGGAAATTCAATGGTAAAACTGCTTTTAATACGAACAACACCACAAAGAAAAGATTAAGCAAATCTATAGAAGAAAGGGAAGCATACGACAAAAATGAAGTATATAAAATAAAGTGCACATGTAACGCAACATATATAGGCCAAACAGGACGAAAACTAAAAACAAGATTCAAGGAACATATTAGATCTTATAAATATGAAAAAAGAGATTCAAATTACACAACACCACTTATTAAATTAGGGTCATATGCCATATGAAATTAAAGAATCAATGAAGCTCCTACACCAAAATAACAAAGGAAGACGGTTAAATATAATGGAACACATGGAAATTTTCAAACTAAAAATAAACGGAGAAAATATTATTAATGAACAAATTAACAGTCAATCAGGAATAACTTTCCAAACTCTAAAATTGTTGAAAATATAAAAAAAAGAGTAGATTTATTACATAACGTGTTACATAACGTGTTGCATAATATATTAAATAACAGATTACATAACAGATTACATAAGAAGCAGCACCGGTAGTAGGAGGAGAGGCGTGGCTAACTATATCTAGACGATTCCATAACGGATGAATCCAGTACTGAAATAGGTCTCGATAATGGAGGAACTCCGAAACGCGTTGACAAACTTAAGTGAAAGTGTTACGTTAGGATTGGCAGAAAATTGTACTAAAACTTATTCGGTAAATTTGTTCAAGACAGATCTAGGCCTAAGCCTAACTCTTCAGCTTCAAAATGTGTTCTACAAAGCTGTATCTCCCTTTATTTCTAAATTGTATGATCAAGAGAAAATAAGAATAGACAATATAATCATTTGACTGATTGCTAATATAATGCCTCCGAATAATGAATAGTGATTTGATTAAGGAAAATGTAGATAAATTAGCGTGCATAGATTATCATCGCAATTATTTTATACAAAATATTTACGAGCAATTAAAATGTTCTTTGAACAAAGCCATACACTTTTTAATATATCAATCTGTAATTAACACTTAATTACTCATTAGCATCTTGTTGATTACTTTAATGAAATGAATTTTTTAAACTACAAAAAATTTAAGCAAATTAAACGACTATATCTTATTGATAAACATTTAACAAAATATATACATAATATACTACTTAATAATCAAGTCTTACAACAAGTTTCCTTGTTCTTAATAGATAACTTCTTTCAACAACCTCAGTAGGTGCTGTATTATTATTTACAACGGATATTGGAGAATTCCGTGTTTGAATAGTAACAGGACTGGTTTGTCTCATAACAGATGGTGAAGAGCGGATGCTCTTCCGGGGTGAGTTATTTCCCCCTGCTTGAATGGTATCATCTACTGTTTTTTTTTTTTTTTTTTATCAAATCACCTTCTGGTTTTTGTTTATGTTTATTTTCAGAAGGAGGCAAATTGACACCAATTAGTTAGTCAATATGCCTTCACCATATTACACCAGAATTTAGCCTTACTAAATACATTACTGAACTAATCTGCTTAATAACAATACAGTACCATGTATAAATTTATCTTTTGAACGATATTGTCTTATCAATACTGATTGATTTACAAACAATTTTCGTGTTCCCGTTCCCCTAAAATAAATAGTTTGTTTTTCTTGCTCTCTACTGTTTTGTCAATATTAGGTCTAATTGAGTCTAACCTTGTTCTCATTGGTCGATTAAACATTATAGCCTAGTCAACGAATGCCCAAAAGGAGGGTCTAGAAGGAAAGTCAATAAGCGGAAAGACCAACTATGGTACATTGTATGGGGTACCTAGTGGTATGACATACCATAAGTCCTTGACCCTAGGGGTGGCGGAAGAGGGGGGAGGGGGGTTAAAGGTACCATGTTTTGATTTTTTGCCTATATATCAGTAGGGGTTGGTCCTACATAAAATATACACGTATACAAATTTAAAGCTGACAAAATTCTCTACATTTTTTGTACTTTTAATATTTTGCTATCTGTAAACGTTAATGAGATATGCGCTCTCGAAAATCGGTAATTTTCGAAAAAAAAATTTCTTGGCATTGGAATATCTTATTATTTGTTCCCCATGCGGTTTACCCTCGTGAGCTCGCTTCAGTTCTTATCTCGTTCGCAGAAAGTCAAATTATTGTGTAATTCGCCTCAGTATATTATTTTATTTTATTATTATTATTATGTCGCTATGTCGACGGAAAATTTTTTTGTTTCACGCTTTAGTTGAGTTAGTTTATATAATGTCATACGTCCGTAGGAAGTCGAATTATTGTGTTTTTCGCCTTTATATTTTATTATTATTATATCCGATATATTTTATTAGTATTATATGCAGTATATTTCTTTTTTTATTATATCCGTTATATTTTATTAGTGTTATATGCGGTATATTTTATTTTTATTATATCCGGTATATTTTATTGTTATTATTATTATATCGCAATGTTGACGCAAACGTATTTTGTTTGTGACGAGAACTTCTACGAAAGTGGTGGGAAAGTGCCCTGTTAGAGTGAAAAAGTAATAGCTTCACTGATAAGTGCCACTTTACAAAAAATGACGGAAATCTCCAACCTTGTAGGTTTGACATCCCTCAAAGTTCATTCCACATGCAGAAAACATTATACGTGAGTCGATACTGAAATTGAAGGATTAAAATTATGTCATTCGTAACGTACTGTGCCATAAATGTGCACAAAACGTAAATTATGTGAGTATGTTGCCGTTAAGGCAGATAAAATAAATTAAACATACACACAACAAAGATAGGTTAGGCCTAGAGTGAAGAACCAACATTTTATTTTTATTGAATTTTAGTAGAACAAATCATTGAGGCCTTCCGGCAACAGCAGCGTGCAGGGCGGCAGTCGCCATTTCACTTGCAGAATATTAGGTTCAAACTGTCATCTGGGGCTGTTGGATCTTGGGTTCTAATAGGGATGAGGTAGTTAAGCAGTCCATCGCGTTCTGCTCCCACCCCCATTCCTCTGGGCGTAAGCTAGTGGTGTAACCGTTGTATCTGAAAGTAGAACCGATGACTATGATGTTTGGCTGATCATCGTATGGTGGCAGGGACGAGATATCGGGCTGCACATTCGCCACAGACTTGACGATTGTGTCGTAGCAATATTTGTTGAGTGATTTGTATTTCTTCGGGACACCGTACCACCTTAGGAAACAATTATTGCCCTGCTCTGGAATCTGCTTATGGCAGCTTCAGGCTGATGTTGTAGTGTCACATCCAGTGAAAGCATGGATGAGCATAATGCCTTGAGCTCCTGTAAACTCAGCGATGGAAATACAGACTGGTTGGCACCTTTCCTCGGCCCAGTTTATAATGATGATGTATTGGTCTTTGGGGATTAGCACAATCAGAAGGACTATGAGGTATGAGTCCTCTCCAATGACAACGACTTGGGAATCTGTTGACTTATCAATGGCTGTTTCAAAACAGAGGCCTGTTTCATCACATAAGCTACAATTCTTTCGGTTCACGTATAATGTTTTCTGCATGTGGAATGAACTTTGAGGGATGTCAAACCTACAAGGTTGGAGCTTTTTCCGTCATTTCTTTGTAAAGTGGCACTTATCAGTGAAGCTATTACTTTTGCACTCATACAGGACACTTTCCCACCACTTTCGTACAAGTTCTCGTCACAAACAAAATACGTTTACGTCGAAATTGCGATATAATAATAATAACAATAAAATATACCGGATATAATAAAATAAAATATACCGCATATAATACTAATAAAATATAATGGATATAATTAAAAAAATATACTGCATATAATACTAATAAAATATATCGGATATAATAATAATAAAATATAAAGGCGAAAAACACAATAATTCGACTTCCTACGGACGTATGACATTATATAAACTAACTCAACTAAAGCGAGAAACAAAACATTTTTCCGTCGGCACAGCGACATATTAATAATAATAATAAAATAAAATAATATACTGAGGCGAATTACACAATAATTGACTTTCTGCGAACGAGATAAGAACTGAAGCAAGCTCACGAGGGTAAACCGCATGGGGAACAAATAATAAGATATTCCAATGCGAAGAAACATTTTTTTCGAAAATTTCCGATTTTCGAGAGAGTATATCTCATTAACGTTTACAGATAGCAAAAATACTAAAATTATACAAACTGTAGAAAATTTTGTCAGCTTTAATTTTGTATACGTGTAAATTTTTTGTAGGACCAACCTCTACTGAGATATAGGCAAATAATCAAAAAAATGGTACCATTAACCCCCCTCCCCACTGGGATTTTCGACAAAAGATTGAAGGACATCTAACGATGCGAGTTCACCTGTCACTCCAGTTTTTAGTCGTCCAGTTCTGACACGATCCTTAACGCAGTCTCTTCAAAACTAGCAACGGTTTTTACTACTGTTGACTTGGAGATAGGAAAAGTATCGTTAAATAAATGTGTAACTGCATCATATGATCTTACATTATCTCCCAGTCCACTCATCATTAGAAGAGTTATTCTTTCACGTTCACTAAAAAAATTATACGATTTTAAAACTTGAAACTGACTGAAAAACGTCTTCCATGTGCATAACCAAACCCGCTGAAAGCTTCAGTGCAACTGCTTACAAATGAAAGATAACAGCCGTTGCATTCAAAGTCCAATTCGTGCAAAACCCAAAGAGCCCACTTTCACTTTCTAACAGTAGTCATGTTTTTGGTAATGTTATTGATCAGACAACGGGAGGAGGACATTTTGAACACTTACTTTGACCTCAGGTAATTAAACATTGTTTTAACTTGTAACACTTAATGTTTTACAGTTTTGAATGGTTTTAAAATTCAAACAGCAATAACTACCGATTACGTTAACCTTTTGAAGTCCGGTTTGCGGCATTGTTTTCAGTAAACCATGACCTTTCAATTATTGATGTACAACTTGATATAGGCTCTCATTAAAGATTTTCTTCTGACTCGTTGTGGGTAGTCAACTAAATGCGTCATCCGGTCGGTAATTGAACAGATATTTAGGTTACTGTCACCAGTAATGATGTGTGAACTTTGGTGTTTTTCTCTGTTGTGGTTTAAAAGTTAAAAAAGGGGTTCCTGACTAAATTGTCACCTGTAAAACTCATATGTTAACTTTTGATTAAGTATAGTTTTGGTTAGTGACAACAAAATGTTTTGTGTGAATTGATTTCTGGTAGAATACATGAACCACGTGTATCTGCAAAATATTTTTAATAATTGAAATCCACAAAAACTCAAATTACACTTCTAAAACGTTGGGAATTAAAACATGTGTAACGTTGTAACTTCGAAATAATGAAATAACTTTGTACAAATTCAGCAAAACCTTTTTTCAGCTTTCCATAAGAAATAATTATTAAGAAAAAAGTGAAAAAAGATGTAACATTTTATATAACAGAGAGTTGAAAGGGACGAAAGTTTTAATATGCCAGATTGTATAGTCATGAATATGAAAAATGTCTAACTAAGTAGGAAATATACTAAAATTTAAATTATTATTATATTAAATAACATGTCATATCAGGAGAACTTTTATTAACAATACAATTTTTTTTTAACTATTTTGATTGCATCGGTTATTGTATTGTATGTTTTATTGTAATGTTTTAAGTGATGTTTAAGCTATTATAGCTATTATACCTTCTTAAATACTTTAGCGATAAGTGACATTTATCAAAGAACGCCCACTTTTTGTAATGTTTGTTCATATTCCCTCTTCTCTAGATAATATACAAACATGTTATTTTACCGACAAGTATGGTTTCTTGACGGTTTATAGAATAAAGTGCAATAAATTACATTTAGTTTGCAAAACCCTCATTTACTAAAGTTTAAGATATTTAAAAATAAATATCATATGATGTAACAATTAGTTAAATATGTCATTTATTTTCCATTTAGGGTTAGTATAGAATACAATGTGCATTACACTGTTGTTAGTCCTATATATCTAAGTATTATGCATTAATTTTAATAATGGTCTATACACAATTTAACACGAATTTAAATAAATTTCTGTAAGACATATTATAAATAATTTTACATGTTACTGTTGGCTACATATTATGTTGTTGTATAATTCTATTAAAACAAAGATACACTTATGCCACCAATTTCCCCTTGTTACAAGAAATTTAATAAATCTATGTTCATTTTTCAGGGTTGATTAAAATTGGTTTTATATTATAATGTCTACCATAATATTTACTTATATTTATAAATGTATGAGAATGTATACATCTTTAAAGGACCAATTTCAAAGCTAGATATTTTTACATGCATAAAGCTAATTTCTATCAATCAATTATTTATTTCTACAGTTGTTTGTTCGGATATTTAGCCATAAATGAAACAATACCAGATGCTTCAAAAATACAAATCAATGCTCGTTAACAAGTAAAAGCTAAAACTAATATAAACTAAACAGGAATCGTGCGAGTAGATGATTTATGCTCACCTACAATCTAAAAATACAAATACATCTTCATAACACTATCTACAAATTGATTGCATCTTAAATGAAATAAATAAATTGGATAATTTATGAACAGACAATACAAAATGTAACAAAGAAATTTGCATTAGTTAATCCAATGAAACTTAATAAGTGTAACAAGATATAAAACTATTTTTTTAATTTGTTATGTTTAACATTTTAAACAACGTAAAGTAAATGAAATGTTTTATAATTTTAGCAATACGAATTTGATGCAACATTACACAAACACAAACACAAAAGAATTAAATTTAATAAAAGAAGTCTGTTTCTGCTTTCAGGAAAGCAATATAATACAAAGCTGCAAAAATATGTTTTTCTCGATTTAACAAAAGGAACACTTTCCTACAAAAGGCACAATAGGCCTACAATAAAGCCTCCGTTCTATTTATTTGTTTTCTCTATGTTCATTCATTTTCTAATCTTTAACAATTAAATTTTATTCAATATATATCTATGCATACATGATTGTAGTAAATGTTAAATGGTTTGCTTATTAACAATTAGGCAGCATAATGTAACAAAAAAATGATATGATAAACCAGTAAGACATTAATAATATTGGTGATAAAGAAAAATTTGCTAAAAAATAATATTTATTAAGAACAGACAAATAAAATCAACAAACAAAATAATGTTTTGTTATGTAACCTTAGAATTTGTTTAACATATAGGAATCAATGTTTTAAAGATGAAATTGCTAAACATAAAACAAAAATTAATAGCCTAGTGTTTTATTTTGTTAGTTGTAAAATTACGGTTTGTAATTTTAATAAAATTTAACAAAAATTGCTTCACAATAAGTATGTTACAGGTTACTATTACATGAGATCCATCTGTTTTATACGATGCTGTTACTATAACGTATATAACTAAGGACATGTTTACTTTGTTCCTTTTTTCAACAATATGACACGAATTTAAACTGATTAATTAAATGATAACTTCAGTCCTCTTACGTACTTACATTTTTTATTATTGTTAGATTTTACTTTTAACTCTACTTGTTGCTAGTTCACTTTGGCTTCTTTTTGGTGTTTATAACTCTTACCTCGAAAATTGCAGTGTGGAAGAGATCGTTTTTTGAATTATATTATCTTACAGACTATATTAATAATGAACAGAATGTATGTATCCTAACTTCGTTAAAAGTAATTATTTTCAAATTAATTATGTTAAAACAATACTTCATTATACGTTACTTAATTAATAATTACTAAGGCATAAAACAATATTTAAATGTATTCTAATTCATCAAATTTTTCATGAGATAACAATTAATCACAGTTATTAGAATAAATATTTTAGTTGAAATAAATACTTTTAATATAAGAAGTTTTAAAATTTACATAGAAGTTTAAATTTAAAATTTGTAATTAAAAATGGCTTAATTATTTTAATAACATCTAGATAACGAAATAAATAATCATAATTATGTTTGTTTGGTTCACATAATAAGAGTTTGGTACAACTTTCTTTTCTTACCCATAACAAATTCAAAATTTAAAACAAACACAAAATTGAGCACTTCTGTAAACAATTTGACTCGTTTCATCCGGTAAAGTGGTTATTTTATAGTAAAATTAAATAAAAGAAATGATTTGAACTACTTTTCTATGTCTATTTGAACTCCATTATTTTAATAATAAAATTTGTAAGCAATGCATTACAAACTGTTTTTTTTTTCTTTGCATAAAATTTATGAGTAATAAGTATTTGTCCGATGTCCCTTTCGATAGATCATTAGTTCTTCAACAAGGATTTGTTGAGCAGAAGCTGAAGATTGTGTAAGCCATGCAGATGGTATGTATAAGTTACATTTAAGTAATGCAATAATATGGCAATATTATCTTAACTAATAACTAAAGTTCATTTAAAGACTGGAGTTTTAGCAACTTTGCAAGAGCTGAAGCATGTTTCGTCTCTTATTTATCTTACGTTATGAATGCGGCCTTGTTAGTGATACCACTTTAATAGGATAGCCTACTAAGTAATTATAATAGTTACCAAGTCTATGTAGTAAATCAAGACATGAGCTTCTATAATTAACAAGAAGCTGTTAGGCTTGATAATAAAGGAAGCTAGTCAGACCTTGAGGTTTTTTTCAATATTTTTTGGTCAAATAATACTAATTTGTATAAAACTAAATTGTGAGAGAAATATAGAAACAAATGCTAATTCCATGGTTTTTTTTACGTTTTAAAATACATTCATACATTGTCATTCGATAGTAAAAGTCACAAGCCGATATGACAGTTGTAAGTTTATCAACAAAAATGGATCATTTATAAATCATCAACGGCTTCGCATGCCCACACTCTTATTTTATTAATTTTCAAATAAACTATGAAAAACGTAGCAAAAGTATGCTTTTAACGGAATTTTTTTAATGTATTTGTAATTACTCATTTTCCCGATTACTATTTTGAATTAAAATCAATAACTAAACTAACAAAACCACACAATCAGGATTTAGAAAAACTTCTTTAAATAGGGAAACTTCATTATATTTAAATGGAAACCACCTTTTTTAAGATAAAAAACAGCTACATTACAAAATTGATCCTGTACTAATCTTAAATATATTGTTTGCAAAAAAAAAAGATGTCCTCTTGTTAAAAAAAATTATAATTTACATAATTGTTGAGGAATAAGTGAAAACAATACAGTTATAATTTTACCTTTTTTCTCTTAAAGTTTAATAATCGCTTTACATAGACGTATTAATTGTATACCGAAGTTAAAGAGGACAAGTTGCTGGATTAAATATAAATTTATTAAATTTAACCTGTACCCTACATGAATTATTATAGTATCAGTCACATTACAGCTCAGACAAAGGAACGCGAAGAACATAATAAATGATCTAATTTGTGACTGTTCGCACGTTTACTCCCATTAATTTCTTGTAACTTCTCTCGTGTATTTCTTTATTATTTTTCAGGTAAAATAGTCCTTTATTGCATAGGTATATATACCTAAATATGTTTGAAAATATGCTTATCAAACAATATATTATTAATTGTACTATATCGATCGAATATAAAATAATATATTCTTTTTAGTAAAAGCATAATATGTAGTATAATAGTATATACAGTATATATACAATTATTTTAAAATACTTCAATGATATAAGCTGCGTAAATTTATGTACATGTATTATGAAATGCAATAGTTTTCTAAACCAATCTTTCTTCATTTAATTTCTTACTAAAGGCCATTGAAAGTAACCATGACGTGAACTTCTCAGACGTGACTTACCATGACGAAGTTGTGTAGTAGATGAGATAATTAAAATACTTTTTAATATGTTAATTAACCATTAAGAATAAAATAATATTTTTTAATAATTTAATTAACAGAAAATAACAGAGAAAGCAATTATCAAAACTTGTAAAGAGATGAAAATTATTAAACATTTTTTAAATTTTAGTAAGGTGTGAAGAACTAATTTTCAGTTTTTAATAATTAATTACATTCTTTGTAACCAATAAACAAAGAAACTTAAATATACTACCATATACAGGATCATAAAAAAGAATAACTGGTTGAAAAAAAAACACTTCACGGAAGGTGCAGCTTACTGAAATGAAGAAGATTGTTTATAAATGATATACATAGCTTTATTAGTTACATATTATGTTGCCTCATTAGTGACTCGATAGAATTTAAATCAATAGTCGTTTAGTCCTTTTTCTTACCTCTTGTGCTTGAGAATTTCCGGAGTGCCACAGATGTGATGGCATCAACTATTCTTTATCATAAATTTACTATATTACGGAATTTATTACCTTAAATAATGTTTTTAATGTGCCCCATAAGAGTGAAGTCTATGGAGAGCAATCTCGGCTTCTAGACCTCATAGTTTTATAATTCGAAGTGTCTCGAAAAGAAACTGGAAAAATCTGACTTTAAATGATTTTAACAATAATGTTAATTTTAATATTCTCCGTTTCAATAAAAATTAAATTAATTAAAAATGTTAGAAACTAATAAATTATTTTGTAAAAACTACAACACTGTATTCCGGTAGGTTTTATGCCAAACTCGCCTCTATTGAATAATTGCCTGCCCTATGGCTATAATCTTCCACATCCTTTCATTTACCTTTCGTTTGTTGAGCAAGTATCGGTTCGTGCATAATATTGTGTAGTCCCTGGCTGAACCATGGTCGGTCGTACTCAGATAAATTGTAAAATGTACTAAATATTGTAAGTGAGATTTTTTCCTTAAAATGCAGAATTTTTAAATATAACTATCTTCGGAAAATAGTATAAATCATATAATTACAATGCATTTACTTATAAAAATAACTTTCAGCAAAATTATGAATTTTGAACTCAACAAAATTTATATAAAACAAATTAAAACTTCATACAAATATTAAAAATTGAATTAGCATTAAATTAGGAAAAAAAATTGTAAATTTTAATACTTTATGATAACTTTTTAAGGTTTGCACCTTTTGCAAGTTAAAGGTTATATGCTGCTCTATGTTCGCTACAAATAAAACTTCTGCAGACACTGCATTTGACTGAATAAGTGTTATTGTTTTTGTGGCAAATCTTTCATCTTCCTTGTTTTAGACCTCTCTCTGGGGGACGTTGATTGGTTATTGGTACCATTAGCAATGATTTATTTCCTCACTGAATTAATTTTAAACCATGTAAATTTAGCATATCCAGACGCTGAAGCATAAATCTAGTAGCTTGGTTAATCCCAAGTTTATTAAGGAACTCGTCCCGATTAAACTATTGTTAGTGCCTGCAGACACAACATTTTATATTACAAGTGTGTTTATTCCTGCTAACTTCAACAATCAGTAAAAAAAAATAGCTAAAAGCTGTCTTGTTGTGCAACTACTGCATGAGTAATGGTCGAATGCGACTAAACCCCATTTAGTCTCATTGTAAAACACGATTGTTACTCGCTTGTTGGCTTTCTGCTACACATTGTTGTTGGTTTATGCGAGACACCAGCAACATGACTTTACTTATCTTTGGACAGTAGGAGATTAACTACTGTTATGTATGTGATTCACATAGAAATATGCTTGTTGCTTGCTGGACGTATTTTTTCGATCTTTTCTAGTGTAACCTCTTTTTTATTTCAGCGTACTTTCGTCTCTTTATTATTACACCATTTTCAAGACTTCCACAGATACAATACAAAGATGTAAAACATTTGTTAATATTTATATTGGAGTCGGTATAGCAATTGGGTTTAGCAGATCTTTCTCAAGGACCTGAGCAAGTGGTTCATCTCTATGGTATGTTTCCTTTCCAACATAAACATTGGCTGCAACTACATCCTTTGAATGAGCATCGCACATAAATACAAATTTTAGACCACACTAATAATTTGGCATGTTAGCTACAGGACTTGCAGAAATTACAACAGCCTCTATCCATCAATAATAAATTAAACTTAAAACTTAAAATGATCAAAGAATTTATTGAAAATCAAGTTAATATAAGATTATTTAAATTATCTGCAATCTTCCTATTTGGACGTATTACTTTGTCGTCAAATCGTAAGCAGATTATGAATCTGAATTGTTTCAGTGACGTTACAGAATAACTTCCGCAAGTTTCCATACATACGTTGTTTATACAATAATGTTATATACACACATTTTTTTGAAACTTCTCTCTTCTGCGTTTTTTTATTAGATTTCTTTAGTTAAAGTAGCCTATATATATGTAACATATAATATGCTCAGGTATCTAATCAATTTTGTTCGCATTAGAATTAGATTCTATAATATTATTTTAAGTTAATAACGAAGTTTAATGTTTATTTATTTACTGTTTTAAAGTAGTATAACTATGAACGTTAGTGAAGGATATTTGAAATAAAAATGCAATTCAATTTAGAAATAACCGCACCAAGCTTTTGTGAACAATTTCATTGAGTGATCTCCAGGGATTTGTTATAAAGGGTGGTTTAGTGGCTTGACTTGCAGGGATCCAAAGCAATTAAGTTCCCTTTAATAAAGCCTTAACGGTCATATAAATTTTATTTATATATTTAGTTTTAATCAAACCTTAGGTTTCTGCTATATAAACGTAATTTGTGGGGGATATTTGTCAGTTATGTTATACTTTGCCCCTATAACATTTTACATGATTAGAACTTGAATAACCTGTACCACTCAATAATAACCTGTAGTTTGAATGATGTACTATTAATATTTTATAAATTATACACATTAAGGATTAACTAATGTTGACAAAATTGTATCGTTCCGAAGTCTAATTAAAATAAAAATTTGGAAAGTCTAGATGTGGAAAACTAAAAATATTTTTTTTAAAAGGTGGACTTTTATTTAGAACAAAACCGTCCAAATTACAATTTTCAATGTTCAAAAACATATAAAAGTTTATATTTTGTATACTGCCAAAGTTCTTAGGTAACCTTTATTACAACTTAAGTAACAATATCAAAAACAGTAATATTGATAAATATTTCGTTCTAAAGTTTTGTTTTTTAATTGTTAACAAGGATTATGTGTAATATATAAGTTACGTGAGTGCGAGTGAAACACAGCACTCGGTTGCCAACCGAGAAGCAAACGTTTCGTTTCAAACAAATTTGTTTTTCAAATTTTCAAAAAAAAATGTCACCACCATCGTAAATTGTGCAACGAAATCTAATCAGAAACAATTTTCTATCGGGTGTGAAGTGGGTAGTGGAATACATTAATAAGAAGAGTTTAACAACAATTTATATGAACTCTGACTAAATTGTTAAATTGAAGCTGAGATTTAAAATAAAACTTTCATAAGCTGTATGAGATTTATACCCTTTATTCAATAAGATTTATTTTAAGCTCTTTAAAAGTTGAAACCATATAGAATACTTTCATAAAGTTTAGAACTTGAAAATAATATTAAACCAGCTCCCTGCTGTTTGTTACTTGGAATTTATAAATTTGAGTACCTATTTATTTAAATTTGGTATTTCTTACCTGCGCAACTCATGTATGGCAATTTTGTCTTATGCCATTTATAGTACTATTTACCACTTGATCAATAAAATCATCAAGCCTACGAGTTCATAACTTTGCCTCAGTTGTTCAGTTGCCTCTATCAAAAACTACAGCCATTCCAAAATACGGGCGAAGTACTTACAATGTTATAAAAAAATTAGGTTTCAACTCCTTATCTAATGTAAACATCATGGAAAGAATGAAAAGATTAATTTAACAGAGTAAAATACTATTTACAATAGTAAAATAATTTAATTCCTTGTTGTGTTGTTAGTTACAATAAGTCTGTAACTGCCTTCAATTGATGAAGAGAAATAATTAGATGTTATGCAGTCCTTTGTTGAAAATCCAAACTTATCTACGAGGAGAGCTGCTTTGGAGCACGACATAAGCCAATCTTCGGTAAGAAAGATTCTTAAAGTTAATCAATTCAAATCTTTTAAAGTCCATCTTGTACAAGAGCTTAATAAAGACGACTGTGACCGCAGGGTTGAATTTTGTGATGTTATGATGGGCAAAGTAGACGCTGAACCTGAGTTACTGAACAAAATCCTTTTTAGTGATGAAGCCACTTTCATGACCAACGGTATCGTTAATAGGCACAATTGTCGTTACTGGACAGATACAAATCCACATACACAACGCTCTTCAAAAGTTAATATTTGGGCAGTAATAGTCGATAACCGCTTTGGTCATTACATTTATAATTGATGGAAATTTAAATTCTGTGAAGTGGTTAGAGATGCTTCAAAACCAGATTGTACCTGCACTTCAAAATATGTTTTAACGAGAAGCAAAGAACATTTGGTTACAACAAGATGGAGCACCTCCACACTATGGTCGTGAAGTACGACAATATTTAAACAATGTCTTCCCAAGATGGTGGATAGGCCGAAAGGGCGCTGTTGAATGGCCAGCAAGATCTCCTGATCTTAATTCACTAGACTACTTCTTTTGGGGCTACATGAAATACCTGGTGTACCAAACAAAGCCAACTGTCGTCCATGACTTAACTGAGAGAATTTTATACTTGCCTCAAACCATTCCTAGAGAATTTTTCTTGAACGCTGTCTCAGCTCTTTACACGCAGCTAGCACACTGTCAAACAGCCTAAGATGAACAGTTTGGACACCTGCTACATTAAAATAGGTTACTGTTTTCAGAATTTATTTTATTAATATGTTATTATTGTAAATAGTCTTTTACTCTGTTAAATGAACCTTTTCATTCTTTCCATGATGTTTGCATAGATGAGGAGTTGAAAACTTATTTTTTTAATAACTTTAGGAAGTACTTCGCCCGTATTTTGGAATAGCTGTAGTTTTTGATAGGGGCAGCATAGAGACCTCTAGTTTGCACTGTTTGATGTTTTTTTGTGCCCTTTAAAATGAGGGGTCACATGATGGGGGTTTGCATTTGAAAACTTTTAAGTTGCCCCCTTTAGAATAGGGGGGCGAAATGTTTAACCACCTAAAAAAGTAAAAGACATGTTATAATAGGTATGGTCAAGATCTCATATTGATATCTCAGGCGGTTTAAATTGTGTCCAGGTGTGCCAGGACATAAAACTCACCCTGTATAACTGATCAAAAGAAGTTACCTGATTTGCAGGACATAACTCTACTTTTTTACCAAGGAAAGAGAACAAAACCATATATAAGGCTGGTTTACCATATATTAAATAAACAACAAACTTCACTATGGTGGAGTGTTCTAGTATGACACCAAGGTGGCTTCCGTTAGTCCTCAGGATCCACTTCAAATCCGAAGCTGTCAGGATGGCCTCAAAAGTGACAAGGAGGCTCATGGGTTCACGGGAAAAGAAAATATAACTTATATTACTGTTTATTAACCACTATGAGATTTGTATTATACTTTATAAAATGTAATTTGCATTGTAACACGCAAACCATACTGACCCTCTTACTTTTTTCAGCGGATCATGGTAAAAAGGGACGGTAAGGAACATGCGGCGAACTTCTCAAGACTACCCTATTTGTATTCCGTTCCATTGGACCCGGCCGGAAATGCTATTCTGCATTTCCGAAACTAGCTGTAATTTGACACGTAGTCTTTACTTCTAACTTGTATTCTGAATCTAATGTGTTCAGTACAAAATGATGACCGATTAGTAATTAATGACTGAATGATGTGTGTGTGTAACTGGGTCACAACCTCAACGATTCTCAACACGGTTAGTGTAAAATTACGATTTATCGTTACCATCTATGTACAGAATAAGCCCAAAAAAACATTAATAATAGTAGAACTCTTTTAATAAAACTGAATTTGATATAAAATCTTAAAAACTTTAATTCTTGGCGGGGATACAGATTTCAACTCGAATATTGTAAGTTCTAGTATTTTTTGTTTAATGTAAAATATAAAAATACGAAATGTCTGTTTAAAATTTGATTGAACTGTTATTTACTTTGGATCTTTAAATACATTATTTTACTGTATATCAAATACAAACAATGATACCTTAAACCTTAAATAGCGTAACATTATTCACAAAATAAACATCAGGTTCTTTTTTATTCACATACATTTTAATCTTCGATACGCTCTTTGGGTACCAATCAACCAACAACAAAAAAGGAAATTCGTAAATGCTGTACATATTCATATATGTGATTCAAGGGATGCATAAAACGGAATGTACACAAACTGCTCAATATTGTTTTAAATAATTAAAAATGTATGTGTTATCCTTAATAGCGTGTAGTAGGGTTTAATTTTTAACATACAACAAATAACATATTCTAACAAAAATAATATTGATCAATTTGTATACTATTTCTTACCAATTCTAGTTTTTTTTGCGTTTTTACTTCATGACAGACTAATGCAGATGAGATAACATTAAACCGAAAGGTAATTAACTAGGCTTGAACTTATTTAAACACTGCGCCATATTGTTCCAATATTTTGTAATAGTGGGTGTTTTAATAATTAGCTACTTTGTTATTTTACTTTTATGTATTATATAATTGTGAAATTTTATATATTTATTTTACTTTTCATCAACAGTACCAAAAATGTGAATAACAATATTAAAAATTAACAAAGAAATCTGAAAGTGGCTGTGATAAATAGTGTATTTTAATGTTTAAGAATATAACGGTTGCATTGCTAAATTGTAACATTAACTCCAGTACTGTAAAGCCTATTGTTAATGTAATGCTTACCAAAAATGATCTCTTTATATAACAAATGTATTATATTTAGCTAATGATGAAATATATTTAGTAAAATCACTTTAAAATTACAAATTTCTTTTTTAACATAAAAGAAATAAGAACAAAACTAAGATAGAATAATTAAATAACCCGACTGTTGAAGATAAACACAAAAGTAAAAAAATGTGTTTTATATGTTTTATATAAATATATTCACCAAAATACGTTTTGACTTCAGTTTAACGTATGTCCTTTCCCTTCCCCGTTTTTCATTTTGGAATAAAGTGAGAAAGTTATCAGGCACAAAACAATATTTACCAGGTACACGGCATTTAAAACAAATGCATTTCTAATATGCTAGTTTTGTATAGAATTTATTCAAAAATTATTACTATATAAGTTTTATACTTCGTTTAAAATTTTGTTTAAATGAAAATATACCTATTATTTTGCCCCAAGTGAATATTGTGTACCAGTTTTTTCTCAAACTATTTCCAGGAATACATATTAAATTTAGAAACTCGGGTAAACAAAAACCGTCAATTAAATAGGAAAATCCTGACAAACAAATCCATAAATAAGTTAAAACAGTTACGACCCAAACTTTAGTTGTTGTTAAGAAGATCCGCACTTTATCTCTTCTTCCTAAAGTTTGAGAACATTTACGATCTCCTAAACTATTTAGAAGTAATTGATGTGTTTAAGCTTGAAGGATTAGGCTAGCAAACTTAAAGGAATCAATCACGCCTGAGACAACGTTGTTGTATGGGAAGACAATATTAAAAACTATGATTTCAGAAAAGAAAGACTATCAAAACTATTTATAATCTATCACCTAAACCGATCTGGAATTTTTCATTAACCTATTATTTGTATCGGTAGTAACTATATTGGGCCCTAATCATTTTTTCCGACAAAAGTGGCAGTATTGTAAAATTCTGTTTGAAAAATATTACTTATAAAATATTGCTTATTTTACAGTAAAATAAACAATATACAGTTACTTACTTTTATTAACCATGAATATCAACCTAAACAATTATTGACATTATGCAAACTATCCTTACTGGTTGTGTGTTAATTATTAACTTGTCAAACATCTAGTAATATGTAGCAAATAATCATAGAGTTTGTTTTATTTAAAAATAAAAATGTACTTTTTATTCACAAAAATACTTTAACACTAAAGCTAATATAATGTACTTAACACAAAACCTAATTTAATATATTAATCCCTAAATCTTGTATACTATACGCAACACTAAACCTAGTATGATATGCTCAACAATAAACCTAATTAATACGCAACACTAAACCTAATACAGTATACTCAAAACTAAATCTAATAAACTATACCCAACTCTAAACCTAATATAATACACTCCAACACTAAACCTAATATGATATACTCAACAATAAACCTAATTAATACGCAACACTAAACCTAATACAGTATATTCAAAACTAAATGTAATAAACTATACCCAACTCTAAACCTAATATAATACACTCCAACACTAAATATAATATGATATACTCAACAATAAACCTAATTAATACGCAACACTAAACCTATAGTTTGTAAGAATTGGGAAGGACTCTGAGTGATTAGTGAACCCTTACTTACTACCACACAGACACGGGTGGGTCGCCTACCTGACCTTCCCCGCTCGGGTTCCTACTGGGCATTCTACTTTAAGAAATATTTTTTTAAATTTCATTTTATAAGTTAAAACAATTATTACCATTGTTATCTACGTAAAATAACAAGAACAAAGAGTCCAAACACGACTTGCTTTCATCAACTTTAACAAATAAACGGCTATAAATACACAAATAGCACTCATTCATTAAAGAATTGTATTTTTAAACTTTTTACACATATTTACATGCTGTTAAAATTGTCATTGCCGTATGACAATATACATGTAAGTATAAAATAAGAAATAAATAGTTTAAATACAGAATACGCTGCAACTTAATTAATATAAATTTCCCCAATTAATTGCCAATACAAATAACATAACACTGCACTTTGTTATATTCTCTCATGTTCGTGTAAATACTTTTCTAATAATATTTGTTATAATCTCATGTTCGTGTAAATACTGTTCTTATAATATTTGTTATAATCTCATGTTCGTTTAAATACTGTTCTTACAATATTTGTTATGATCTCATGTTCGTGTAAATACTGTTCTTTGTTGTATGACGTATTATAAATTTAATGAATTGTTTTCTTATTCAAATTTCAATTTAGATATACAAATGATCAACAAATGTGGATGTTTGTATAAACATAGAATTATATGTTTTTTTATAGAATTATATTTGTTTGTATTGTTTCTAACTCCCTTGTAAGCAAGGTTTCATCTAAGTCAACTAATAACGAATCTATCATTTTTTATTAATTTAAATATTTTATTTGGAGTATACCAAACATTTTACAGTACTATTTAATTAATTTATCCTTGGGTTCATGGTTAGACTGAGTTTAGTTTTATATACTTCAAAATCATTGTAATTATATCGTATTTGGTCTCAATTTGCTCAGAATTTTATGTAGATCATAAAAATCTAAAACGAAAAGAAAAAATTTTGAAATCACAAAGTTGTCATTTTTTATTATGCTCTTGAGTGGGTGAGTCATTGACTACCTGCGAGAGGTAGGTAGGGCCTGTTGCGGCAATGCTGGCGAGTGTACGTGCGTTGGTGGAAGGGATGTTAGTCACTCAGAGTCCTTCCCAATTCTTACAAACTATAATACAGTATACTCAAAACTAAAGGTAATAAACTATACCCAACTCTAAACCTAATATAATACACTCCAACACTAAACCTAATATGATATACTCAAAAATAAACCTAATTAATACGCAACACTAAACCTAATGCAGTTGTCAGGGTTGTTGGTAAATACCAGCAACCGATAAGAACTTATAAAAAATATTAAAATAATAATTATTAAGAAATAAATTTACAAAAGAAGACAAATTAAATTAGAATTCAATTCATCGTACAGCGGAAGCCTGAAACGGATGTCCAGTATTAGGTTACAAACTCAAGGCAGCATACGCCAGCATTTCCACGCACGTAGGCCAAATCTGTAACCGCATAAAATAATGTCAAATTTACCAAAATCGTAGCCAATCATGAGGAATCAATATTCAAACGGACCAACCAGGGTGAGCCAAGTAGAGGTGACAAAAAATAAGTGGGAAAGGAACATTTGAAAAAAGTGGTCTATCACACAATGTCCATCAAGAAGTAAACATCAAGTCATCTACATTCAGTATAAATCAATTAAACAAGTCTAGTAAAAATATCCATCAAGAAGTGAACATCTAGTGATCCACATTCTGTAATAATCACTTAACAAATATCATTCCTGGAAAGTATCCAAAACGTGAAAGTGTCGGGCGGTATATTAGTGCGTGATAAAAGTGCGGCGACCAAAGTTTAATAAAATATCAGAATTAACTTAATTAAGTGAGTGTGAGAGAGAGGAGAGGAGACATGTTCAAAAAAATGTAAGTAGTTTAAAAAATTTTAACTATAAGACAGATCTCGGGGTGTAACAATATTTAAATTAAAACACGAATCATGTATCAGCATTTTAATGTTAGACCTACATTAGCTTAAGATGTACTGTATTTAGTTTTATTGGGACTGAACCATAAGGGTTAGCTGCCAGACCTGGAGTCGTTAAGCAATCGGGGATGGTCCACAATTTAACAGTAAAGATTTAGACCATATTTTATTGACACTAATTACGCTATGAAGGATAATTTGATGTATTACATAAATTCACTATTTTAAATGTTAGAAATTGATTTGTTTAAGTTAGTTAGCGTGGAGGGCATATTTTATTGTTTAAATAATGTCTACGATTGTTATTTTTAATGGGATTTTAATTGTTGTAAAATTTGAATTATTGAGAGAAGTGAGTTGGTGACATTTTGTTCACTAATTGATAGGTTCACTGATACTTAAAATACTTTAAGAATTTTGATTAATATTTTTATATTTTCTAAAATCAAACGTCTCTGTAATTATTTATACCTAATACTTTGGAGTACCTCTAGAGCCTAGCGAAATTTTGATTCCTGACGGGAACCTGGTGGATGCCCCCAAACTGTAGAAGAACTATTAAAAAGGTAAAGTAATATTTCAGAATTAAATATAGATAACGTCAGTAAGAAAACCTTACACAATTAAAATCAAAGTCAAAAGGCCTTACTTGTCATACCTCACAAGTAACCTTACATGGTAAAGTCGCCCAAATTTACATAACCTTACATGGTGGAGGCTCCAAATCTATAAGTAATTAAATGTGGTAAGAATAATTACAAAGAGACTAAAATAAACTGTGTTTGGAATAAGTAGGGGAAGGTGTTGTACCTAGGGACAGATGTACCTAGGGACAG
>JAGFPH010002961.1:148133-162266 GCA_018207615.1 Philaenus spumarius | reverse complement strand
CTTCGCACGCCAACCCGCATATTGGGAGTATTTTCAATACAAAATGCTACGCTAACCCGCATATTGGGAGTGTTTTCAATACAAAATGCATTGCGTGCTTCGCACGCCAACCCGCATATTGGGAGTATTTTAAATACAAAATGCATTGCGTGCTTCGCACGCCAATTCCCGTGTATAACCCCAACTGTGACTTCATAATTTTGTATTACATTAGGAGAGGAGATAGTACATCAAAGTAGGAGAGTAAGTCATTCAAATTATTATTATTAGCTAAAGAGGAAACTATTCAAACGATTTCGAACAAATTTGTATTAAACGTGTATATTAGGCCTGTATAGACGCAAGAAAACAGGTTTTAACAAAATTTGAAAAACAACTCCCTTTTCGGCCAAAAAACTCCAAAAAATCAGATATTATTATTATTATTTACTGAACGAGATTATTTTAAAGGTGCTGTTTTTTGCATGTGGTAGGGTACATGAAGGGCTGCAAATAAGACAAATTTTTATCAAAATCGTTAGAGCGGTTTATTTATAAAAAAATAATAACTGATTTTTGGTCAAAAAGAGAGTTGTTTTTCAAAATCTTTCAAAACCTATTTTCGTGCATCTATAGGCCTACAAGCTTAATTGACATGTTTGAAATTTTTTTCGAAATCGATGGAATAGTTTTGATAATAATAATAATAATAATAATATTTATTAGTAACTCTCCTAATTTAATGTGTGTGTCCCCTCCTACTTTAATACAATTATGAATCACAGTGAATCTGTTTAATAATTTAAATTTGTTTGTGAGAAAGTATGTGCCAGTTCTTGGTACTAGGAAGGGATTTTAAAAATTGAAACAACCCCTAAAACCATTTGTTTATATATCTCAAAAACGATATGGCCTAGGAACGTGGAATTTGTTATAAGTTAAGTTTCAACTGGGAGAAAGTATGTGGCAGTTTATTTTTTTAAAATTATTACAAAAAACCTGTTAAAGAATCGGATACACTTTCATTTGTTTAATATAATATTTGTTGCTTGGTAATTTGTTTACGAATCTCCCTCAGTTGTTATTTTTTATACCGGCGGGAAATTATTGTTGACTGCTATTCGTCCTGAACGTCTTTTCTTATTGGTCTGTACAATGAGCATTTTATTAAGCATGAAACGGTATTAACTCAATGTATAAGTTAATTTCTCACGAGAATATAGAAGATCAGCAAAAGTGTAAAGGAATGGAACGGCGACATAAAGGTGAATTTTAACCTTTTCAGTGGCACGCCCATATATATACGTTTGTGCTACCTGGCATGCGTAGGAGCAATCCCGTATATATTCGTTTTCAGGTTTACCACTGATTAGTTCTATTCAGATTTAAGATTTAACCGTATTAGTTCAGATTTTTTTCTCTTATTGTATTCCGTTTCATTCCCTTTAAAATGATGTAACTTTATATAACATAAATAATAAACGTAAATAATAATAACATCACATGTTACTCCAACCTCTCACGAATACAATCCATACAGACTAACTTAGTACCGATCTAAGTAATTATAAACATCTCACGAATACAAACCATACAGGCTCACTTAATTAGAACCGTGCAAACTTTTTGTAACCGCTCCTAGATGGTGCTGACAACCATACAGGCTCACTTAATTAGAACCGTGCAAACTTGTTGTAACCGCTCCTAGATGGTGCTGACAACCATACAGGCTCACTTAATTAGAACCGTGCAAACTTGTTGTAACCGCTCCTAGATGGTGCTGACAACCATACAGGCTCACTAATTAGAACCGTGCAAACTTGTTGTAACCGCTCCTAGATGGTGCTGACAACCATACAGGCTCACTTAATTAAAACCGTGCAAACTTGTTGTAACCGCTCCTAGATGGTGCTGACAAACTATCTTTTCCTTTACACGTAATATTTAAACCGATGGTAAAGTAACTGAAGTATTGTTAATTTGTCAGTTTTCTTTCATGAAGCCGTAGTCTAGTGGATAACGTAGCGTCTTTCTGATCAGAAGATGCTGAGTTCGAATCTAGGCTAGGGAGACCAGATATCTAATCATATCTGTGGTTTGAGGGTAGGAGAGCGGAAGTAAAGCAAACGGTGGTTGGCTCGCTTCTAAGCTGACGGGATATGACTGGTTTCCGGCTGGGGCTGTTTTGCATAATTTTACTTAAATATTTATGTATATATACATATTTACTATAAAAAAACCAGGAAAAAAATACTAAACAATTGATTTTTGATTTTTAGGACAAGTAAATGATCATTTTGGTAATAGCTTTAAAAAGCCCGCTCCACTAGGTGACCCTATGTTGTTCAAAACCCGCCACTGAAAAGGTTAAATCTTGCACTGTTAAGAAGTTGGCTTGTGTTTCTGAATTTTTACAAAGTTACTCTGTTTATGTTGAGTTATATTTGGTTTGCATACCTCTGGAAATATTTAATACTAGAGGGCTCCGCCCCCGCCGTGACTCGCGTCGAAGCAAATACAAACAGGATATTTTATATAAACAGGCCCTACTATTAAATTCTAATATGTCTTATTTATTTTTAATACGATGTAACATAGTGGTTTCTTACTTTTGAACTCCTTAATGTATTAATGGTTTGGAAATATAACAATCAACATTTTGCATAGGGGTTGTGTTACTACATTTTCACCCCTTAGTAGCACGCGACAAAATGTCAATCTGTGATGCTTTTTTTTATGTATGTTGTAAGAAATAAATGTACACATTTTGAGCTCACTAACTTTAAGGAAAATATAACAATTAATGTTTATTGTTTTAGGAGTTGTTATCACAATTTCACCCCTTAGCAGCTCGATACAAAATGCAAATCTAGTTTATTTTCTATGTATCTTGTAAGAAATAAATGTACAAAATTTCAGCTCTCTAGCTTTAAGGAAAGTATAACAATTAATATTTATTGTTTTAGGGGTTGTTTCAACCCTTAAATGAAAATTAATTCTACCCTATGCTACTCAGGGATAGTATAGCTTTTCATTAGTACAATTCTTTTTCAATCGGTTCAGTAGTTCTAGAGATTACCCCCTACATACGAACAAACAACTTTTACCTCTTAATAATATTAGTAGGCTGTAGATAACGTTAACGTCAGTCAGGTTGGTACAATATTCAGTTTTACTTATTGGGGTTTTAATTTCGTTTTTGATTATTACAGACCGATCGGCATTTCGTCCGTGTGTCTGTCTCACGATTACAGCCAAACGCCTTGACCGAATTTGATCATTTTTTGCATGAGTGTTTCTTATTCCTAGGCCGAGCCACCTATATATACGGTTTTTCCATTTTTCATTTTTAACCCCTTAAGTAAAATTAAAATGGCGGCCGGACCGTTTCTCTCAGTGTAAGCTTTTTTCCAAAGCCAGTTTGTATCTTTACCGTAGGTCGAATTTAAAAACTAATAGAACTTTACTAGTAGCAAATTAGATTTTTAACAAAATTGTATTCTTGATTTTTTTCCGTATCTATAACGTTAAGCTCACAAAGTGGCCGTAAACTTTGTATACATTTATTCTAAACCAATTCAAAAATGTCCCATAGCTTTTCTGTAGATAATGTTTCAAAGAATTCATATATGCAAGGAAAAAATTATTGAAGTAAAATAACAAAGTTATTATCTCAAGAAACAAGCATGTTCAGTAACGAAAGGAAAAAGTACAACTTTAGGCCTACATAAAAAGTAGTAAACATTTTTTGTAATTTTTTTCATAAACGTAAAAAAGTTTCGTAGTTTAGTTTAAATAGAAATGTATAAAAATATGTATCAATTTCAAATTTCTTATTTTGAAAACACCAGTTTTTATGTTTCTACTACTGCTAACAAAACTAGGCCTGTTTTGAATAGTAATTTAGGAATATATCCTTTGCCCAAAAATGACGTATTATTATAGGAAAGTGTAGAGAATAAATCAAAGAATTGAACTGTATACTTGTAAATTATAATTTCATTAAAGTATTTGACTTAGCTTTACTTGAATTACAAAATGAGATGAAACAAATGAAACCTCGCGGCGATAAAGGACATACAAAAAATGTTGGACAGCGTGGAAAGTGTTGGTACATGGGTTGAGATCACTATCATGACGCTTTAACATCGTTTTTTTTTTTTTATTATTTCTTATATTGTAATATGATACGGAACTGTAAATACATTGTTAAGTTTTAGTTATTTACTTATGTAAATATTTAATTCTATGTTTTCCCTCAATAATGCGATATTTTTAGCTACCTTACGCATTATTAACCTAAATAAAACACAGTGCCCCCTAAAAGAAAATCTTTAGCAGTTTTCCCAAGAAAAGAAAAAACGAGAACTAGAATCCCCGGAATCCCGGGATTTGCAAAATAATGTTTCACCGGTTAAGCCATTACTTCCTTATTGGCACACTATTTTTAACCTAAGCTCAAAACCACATTTGTTATTTCAACGAGCGAGGTCTACTGTTCACAGAATTACTAGTATATTCAGTTATTATAACAGAAGCAGGACAATTATCTACTAAGCGAGATATTTCATATCGTCAAACGAACATGTTTGTTTTGCCGCACACAACTATTTCTTAAATTTTCTGAAAAGCGTTTTTGTCCACAACTGACAGCTTACCTTAAACGGTCTCTCCTTACGTTTACGCCATATTAATTTCCGTGTGTATTTCATTTACAAAACTTATTTCCGATTTTCAAACTTCTTCAAGAAATCCCTACGTGTTGTAATAATTTAGGTAGAGAATTATAATGCGAAGACTTTGCCAAACGTAACCATTTAGCCGCTAGAGGCACTTTTCTAGTCATTTTAACTTAAAGTACCGTAGTTTTAAATATGTCAAATGTAACAATCTGAGTACGTGCAACTTTTACTCCGAGCGACACTTCTGGCGAAAGAACTATAATTTGGTGCAACGAGTACTCTGAAAACGCTTTGAAATTTACATTAAACATAATGGAAATGTTTTCCACCGTTTACTAGGGGCTCTGCCCCTGGACGCTCCGCGTCCCAACCCCGCCTCGGCCTTCGGCCTCAAATAGCTGCTTCACTTCGCTCGCAGTTGGAAAATTTTTACTTAATCTAAAAAAAAATGGTAGTTGTGAAGAATTATAATAAAACCTGATTCTAATAATTAGCCCAATTGGTGTTTTGGTTCATTGTAGGCCCACCCTAAAATTATGTTCAGTTTTTGATCCAAATTAGCTGTTTTATATATAATAGGTTTGTAACAACCAATGTTTGAATTGAATTAAAATATAGTTAGCATTTTTCGTTGATTTTTGTTTGTGTTTGTTTTTAGTTTGTCAATGTAACCTCAAAAAGGTAATACTCTTCAAATTTTCTAAGTAATGTTGCTATGGTAATGAAAGTAAACAAACATGATGTGTTGCTAAGTTTTTTATACGAACAGCTGTTTTTGTGCCACTGATAAAATCAGCTGTTTTTGATAAAATCAATAGAAATCTTTCTTCCATAAGATTAACATTGAAACTTTGAGGGCCACTGGGGCGTAGCCCTAATGTCCTAGGACTTTGGTAAATGGCCTAAAACCTTCCCAGGGTTAACTTGTGTTACTATGCAAAATTTAAAAGCAATCGAATGAATGGTATACAAACGCAAAGTGGACAAAGAACCAAAAAAAACCCCCATAAGGAATACACAGCAGAAATTTGCATTTGATTATAACGTTTGTAAGGCGAAAGATACATGATTTGTAATGCTTGATGGCAAATCTGGGCGTGCATACCTTTAATTTAAGACCTCAATTATGAAAATCGGTCGGGTAGAAGAGCCGAACGGACTCGGAAAAGAAAAACAGAATTTTTTTAATATATAAGATTGTAAAAGACTAGTGTTGTCCATCTTGTCGGCAGTGAACTTGTTTTACGTATGATTTTTACAAATTAAAGTACAGTTGTAATACTAATTTTATTATTTGAATAGTAATGAGGTAATTGTTATTTTGGTATTAGATATTTATGTGATTTTTCTGTTCTACTATCATTAATTATTTGAGGAACGTATGTTTTCACTATTATATTTTTAATTCTGAAACGAATGATTCGATTAATTGTAACAGCCACTAATATTATTTGGTTTTTATTTATCTTATTTTAACAGCTAACATTTTGTTTTTTCACTGACTAGTTTTTGTATTTCTGAAATAATTCGACCATGCAGCTGAACCGCTGACGTGAGTAAATTTTAAGTCGACTCCTACATCTTAGAAAATTTTGTAAAAAATCAAATTTACGAAATCGATTTGAAAGCAATTTTTTAGGTCAAGCACTTTGGAATAAACATTTGTTGTCTCTTGAATCTTTTCTAAAAACTCTTCCTTTTCGAGATATTAGCAACTTTATGTCGATTTATTTCAACACGTTTAGGGCCTAGTCTTAAATAGACCTTTAAAATGAGGTATCACATGACCATACTTCCCATTTAAAAGTTTTGAGTTGCCCACAAAATCCCCCATTTTTAGGGGACACTCAAAATTTCCGATTGCGTCAAAAGATATTTTGGGCTAATTTAGTATCGTTCCCCGAAGGATGTTTAAAGGGGGGGGACTTTTAAGACACCTGGTATATATAGACACCCCTGTTTTTGTTTTATGACACCCAAAAACGTATTCTGGGACCATGATCGGTGCTCATTTACTATTCCTGACTTTAGGCATCACCATAAGAGACACTGCAATAGCTCATATTTCCTAAGGAAATTCGCCAATAACGAGATACCAAACAGTTTCAAAATGGTGGCTTTTTGAAATTAATAAATTTATATTGCAAAAAAATTGTTAGTAAAAAAAAAGATTTTACCACTATGTTAAATGAATAAATCTATATTTTTAAAACCTACGAATTAATAGAATAAAATGTTCAGAAAAAATTTGTAAAGATTTTCTTGCTGTTGTTCATTTTTACTTCCCCCCCCCCCCCCCCGCCTATTCGTAGTATATGGAGAAAGTATTGTTTTCGTCAAAATTTTCGAATTTGAATTTTTAGTGGACTATCTGTTTTGGTTTTCTTTGAACCCCAAAAAATTTTTTAGTGGAATTATCTGTGTTGGTGCAAAAGTATGTGGAATTATCCCTGAACCCAAAAATATTTTTAGTGCAATTATTTGTTTTGGTGCTCCCTGAACCCAAAAAAAGTGTTTTTTTTGTGATGTCTGTCCGTGTGTCTGTTAGGATGTGTACAAAGCTGGAGACCATAACAACGGTCCGATTTTGATGAAATTTGGTATGTAGGTGTAGTTCTGGAATATCTCATTTTTAAATTTCGTTAAATTTTTTCAAAACCTTGATTTTAAGGGGTTTAACTCCCAAAAATAGAAAAATCAGAATTTCCCAAAAACTGCCTAACGATTTTGATAAAATTTTGCTTATTGTTAGCCCTTAAATGTACCCTTACCATATGCAAAAAAAACAGCATCTTTCTAAAAAATTCTCGTTTAGGTAATAATTATAATAATAACTGATTTTTGTGGGTTTGTGGCCAAAAAGGGGTTTGTTTTTCAAAACCTTTTTTCGTGCATCTATACAGTCCTAATTGACATGTTTGGTGCAAATTTATTCGAAATCGATCGAATATTTTTAATAATAATAATAATAATAATAATATACTATAATAATATAATATGGATGCATCTAACATTTTCCATGGTAGGCTATGTCCTACTTTTGCAATTCTAAATAACCACCTCCTATACTACTCTTGGGAAGATATAAAGTTTCAACAGGGAGAAAGTATGTGGCAGTTATCTGGTATTGTTTATTTATTTTCAAAATATAACATGGTAAAAACCCAATTTAAGACACAATCATTTTTGTTGTTTCTTTTATATCATATCAACTCCCGTCGTTTGGAAAACACATTTTATGAACACCCGTATGGTAAATAAACTCGTACTATAAGTAAATATATACAAGAATAGATATTTTATATACAGCATACAGTTTCTATACTACTTAATTCAAAACACAATCCATGCAATGCAAGAAAGGTCTGTGCTCGGTACAACAAAACATCTGTGCAAATGGTACAACATTAACTCAGACAGGAAGTGAAGAGGGGGGGCAGTGGTGCAGGTATCGACTCCGACGTTTTGAATAATGCAAACTTAATGGCGTTACAGTTTAGTGCAAACACCGTCTAAAATTATTATTTCCACACCTTCGTGACTTCGGTTAAAAGTTTTTATCTTTATTTTCTCCCCTTCAATTGGTTTCCCTATTACAGAAGCTTCCTGTAATAAATTAAAGGTTGACGGGGAAATAAAATATTTTCTCTTAAATAGAGTTTAGCTTTAAACATTACGAATAAAAGAACCAAAGTCGGCCTCGTGCGCGCGCAACCTATACCAATACGGCAGCGCGTAGTTCCCGACAATCAAACTTACTAAAAAAAATGTAAGAGAGTGATATTGATTGATATCTAAAGAGAAAAAAAATAAAATAAACGGTATCAGGAAACTGACACATACTTTCTCCCTCATTATAGGAACTTAAGTTTTTATTTTTAAGAGTAATTTTCCCATTAAAACCCTTAAAATAACGGAAAAACCAATTTTTCTCAAAAACGGCTCAAACAATTTTGATTAAAATTTTACAGTTTATAGTACTTTAGGTCCCTAATAAACTATAAAATTTTAATCAAAATCGTTAGAGCCGTTTTTGAGAAAAGTTGATTTTTCCGTTATTTTAAGGGTTTTTATGGGAAAATTACCCTTAAGAATAAAAAATTCACAAAAATGAAAAAAACGCCTGGAGATACCGTGGATTAGTACCTCCATACCAAATTTCATCAAAATCGGACGACTGGTTTAGGCTCTAGGTCTGATAACATCCACACAGACACACAGACAAACAGACACACAGACACACAGACACACATACAGACACACACACAGACATCACTCCGAAAACCACTTTTTTAGGTTCAGGGGGACCCAAAACGGATATTTCCACCAAAAACTCAAACTCGAAAATTTTGACGAATACAATACTTTCTCCATATACTATGGTATAGGGGGAGAAAGTAAAAAAGCAATAAACAGCGAAGGCGACTGAGAAATAACTATGGGAAATAATAATGAGATTAAGTGGAGGATACCATGTCGCCATATTTAATCTGATTCCCATAAGAGCAATGCTACAGGATAAGTGCTTCGCACGCCATTTCGAATATTGGGAGTATCTTCAACAAACAAAACATTGCGTGCTTCGCACGCCAACCCTAGTATTGGGAGTATCTTCAATACACAATGCATTGCGTGCTTCGCACGCCAACCCGCGTATTGGGCTTATCTTCAATACACAAAGAATTGCGTGCTTCGCACGCCAACCCCCGTATTGGGGGTATCTTCAACACACAAAGCATTGCGTGCTTCGCACGCCAACCCTAATGTCGGGTTATCTTCAATACACAATACATTGCGTGCTTCGCACGCCGACCCCACGGTAGAATCCACCACACAAGGCTTTGAACCGGGTACTTCCATGGTATTTTACGTTTTGATCGTTTTTGGGGGAACCAAGCGAGCTATAAGGTCGCGTAAAAAAAAAAATGTGCAGAATTGCATCCTACATTTATATTTGCAGAAAAAAACCAAAAACAAATCCATTCTCGCAGGAAAAATCTCAAAAATAGTTACTTCCGGTCGAAAAACGTGCTTCCGATTGTAGGGTTTTTTTGGCTAACGAACCCGTCCGAGCGACGTAGACAAACAAAATTTGTACCAAATTTGAACCAAATCGGACTTAAAATGCGGCCGCTAGAGTGCGAACACATATATACATATATACAGGGTGAGTCCCTATGTGGCAGTTATCTGGTACCGTTTAATAATGTATACAACTACTTCTATCCACTTGATGGAACTCCATACTGGTTAAAATTGTAGTGTTTATATTTATACAGAGTGTTGCAACAACTCTACCAAACTTTACCATGCTATTCTTCAGGTGAAAACTATCAAATAATTCAATATAACATGTGTCCTCTCTTGCTTAGTTTAGAAATTGTTTGGTTGTATGTTTTTTTTTTTTTTTTAATATTGTCTCAACGGTTTAGGATAAATTCGTGAAACTTAGCATGAAAGTGTATCACATCAGTTTACACAAATGTACATAATTTAATTTTGATGAATTTATCCCTTTCAATATGGCGGCGGATAAAATTTTTCAAAGTTAAATATATAAAAAAAAACTAGCCGGATCGATATGGCTTTGCACGGATAGACAAATCAAAGTTAAATGTATATAAAAAAAAAAATATCAATAAACATATCATACTATGCATTTCTTATGGGGATTTTTAGTAAATGTTCCCCCCCCCCCCCCCCCAACCTTCCCTAAACTTTCTAATTTTTTGACAACCTTTCTTACAGGAAGGTAGATACAAAATTTCATTACAATCCATTTGGTGTTTTTTTTTAGTAACTTTGACCCCCAAACCCTCCTAAAATGTCGAATTTTTTAAATCTTCCCTAGAGAGCACCTAGGGTCCTAGAGGAAGCTACATACCAAATTTCATTCTAATCCGTTCGGTGTTTTTTTTTTTTTTTTTAGATTTCGTGATGAGTGAGTCAGTGAGTGGTATTTGGATTATATACACAGAGTGTCCCCGAACTCTCTGGACCCCTTTTGTGGATATGTTCCTGGGGTTCAGACAAACGTATTTCACAGTATACACATGGGTCTACGGTGCTTATTTTTTCGTCTGTCTGTCTGTATGTGTTTTTTACAAAATACTTAATATTTTTAGAAGTAAAAAAGACATTAAGATCAAACTTAGTATACCTATTTTGTTCGTAAACTTTTATCACTGTACGAAAAATTAGAAAATTATTTTAAATATTTTCAAAACGGCGGCCGTTTATAATTTTTAATGTAAAATATCTCAAAAACCACTAACTTTACAAAAAAATTACAAGAGACAAAAAAGTTTATTTTTTTAATGACAAACAAAATAGTTTTTCTATTTTGTCTGTAGCTCAAAGGATAACAGAGATATTGACAAAAAAAGAAAATGTAATTCTTGGTAGTTGTCAATATATTTTAATGTTATTATGAGCTAAAATAATAAGTTATTTGCAGAATGTTCCGAGCACTTTCTGAGCTGATTAAACTAGCAAAAAATAATGAAAAAGTTCATATATTCATAGGTCTGAAACTGCTTCATTAGAGAGTTACAGCTGGCGAAATATTCCACCCGTATTTCAGATTACTCACAGAAACGAATCCCTATTGAAATATGTAGGACGTTATATAGGTGTAAAATTAAATTAAATTTACGTGAAATGAGCAGATAAACTTAATAAAATAGGTCCAGTTCTGTAACTGCAGTATTTGTTGCGATATTTGACCCAAAACGCAAAATTCTGTCTCAAAAAACATTATTTACAGGGGTCCTGATTTGAGGTCAATATCTTTCCTACTTCCCAAAATATTAAGTATTTCGTAAAAAACACATACAGACAGACAGACGAAAAAATAAGCACCATAGACCCATGTTTATATTGTGAAATATGTTTGTCTGGATCCCAGGAACATATCCACAAAAGGGGTCAAGAGAGTTCGGGGACAGGCTGTATATAAATTATAGATTTTACGAAAAAGTGTTAGGATACAAAAACTAAAATGAAGACAATTTAAAGACAAATCCAATAATATATCACGTTTTATCACTTAGTCAAGGGTAACTGAGAAAATACAAAAATTATGGGCGAAATTAGTTTTAATGATTATTACATTCACTGAAAGCCAGAATTATTGCATTTCTTCAGTTGTCAACTGAACGATCAAAAGTAATTGGACCGTTGGATTTGTTTTTAAATCGCCTACATTTTTATCTCTTAATTTTTTTTTCGTAAAATCTTTAGTTTTGTAGCAACGTTTGAGGATGATACTAGTATAATGGCTGTCGGGCATTCTGTAGGGGAGGCGATGATAACCACCCAAGGTTTTCGCCTTAAAAAAAAAAGCATTCTGTAGAAAAAGCCAAAAATATATTACAAAGCGCCATAAATGCAGTGATTAGCTGGACGAAAGTTGGCGGATAACATATAAAATGAGGAAAAATCTACCCATATTAATTTTACGAATAGAAGAATTACTACTGTATCGGTACTAATTTATACTCAGATAATTCCTTATGCTAACGCAGCCAAGTACCTCGGAATGACCATTGACGCTAAATTGAGATGGAAGGCTTATGTCTGGAGAAAAAGAACAACGAAACAACAAATAAAGAAAATGCAATGGCTGTTGGGGCTGTTCAGATCGGTCCGTTCATAATAAGCAGCTGCCGTATCAGCGATTGATAAAACTTGTTTGAACCTATGGTGTAGAACTCCGGGGCTCTACCAAGAATACTAATTATAATATTAATCACTGATTTAAAAATAGAGTATTTTTAAACATAGGAAATCCTCCGTGGTATATAAGCAAAGACGACTTGCACAAGGACTTGAAGGTGGATTTCGTCAGAGAAGTAGTAAAGGATAACGCAGTATACTGGAGAAGGTCTAGCAGGCCCCATGACCTTGAGATGCGCAGTAGAATCGGAGTTGATTAGAGTGGTGGGGGGAGATCAGAAAGGTTCAGTCTGTTGCAGCGCTCTGAACGTAATACTTTGGTTTGGAAGCGAATAAAATATTCCAATAAATATATTGCCTGTGCGTGGTATCCCCTCCCCTCCAGCGGACGGCGTCCCCCACTTGACTAAATTAGGTATTTCCTTCCGACAGTGCGAGAGCACATGCTAAACAGCTTCAGCAGCACTACAACCGAGAGGCTAGAAGATTGTTAAAAGATTCAAATATAACAAGGTGGTACAGAGAACTAAGCCTATATCCAAGTCGGTAGAGGTAATTTCAGACCAAAAGTTCCAATAATTTACAATACAGCTGATTTCATTTTTATAAGTACATTACAGTATGTAGATTAACATTAAAAAAGTTTACTAGTCCATCGATTTCTCAAAGTCGAAAAAAAAATCCAAAAACATTTTTTTTTCGATTATCCTTAATATTTCGAGCTGGAATAAAGATAATTAAAAATAAAAAATACCACCGTGTAGAGGAAGTATTTTTTTAATAAAAACGGTCACATGTATTTCTTTCCTCCGAGCAATGGTTTGTCTGGAAAAAATTCGATAATGCAGGTATGTATATAGCAGCATGGGAAATCACTAAATGTTAAAATCTCATTCATATATGAAGCGTTGGCTCATTCTAAATCGGCTGAATTTTAATATATCGAATTGAAACTTGACATAGGAGTTAAAATATATATTTTAAACATTTATACCGAGTCTCAGCTTGTTATCTTGAAAATTACCCGATCTTGAGAGTCACTTGACTTATCAATGGGTTTCTCAATTTTGGAATACCGGACCCACCAACTAATTTCAAACTATTCCAGTTTCGTCAATTTTTGGAATATCAACATCAAATTTGTTTTACAAGTTGAATACACCAGCATAAATATTCTTAGTAAGTATGAACGATTTTTGTGATGTTATTTTAAAAAACGAGGAGCTAGAAAATAGTCTTCTGTTTTATCTATCTCGTTTTAACTATAACACATTTGGATTCAACGACGCCATTTTTGAACATATCGATTTACAAATTGGTACAGAAGCTACAAACACAATTGTTTTTTGCTATACTTATTTTAAAAACTATATTAAAAAAATTGACTAATCTGCAGCCGATCAACTCAAGCGTTTTGATGAAAAATCTAAAAAGGTCTAAAATTATACAATTTTAAGTTACTTGTGCTTTTAAAAGTAAACAATAAAAAAGGTTTGTACTCCTTGATCTTGTTTGACTTTTAAAAAAAACTTTTAGGTTGATATTTAGAAAATTTCTAAACTGGAGCCCATTAAAATTAGATCGTAGGTTCGGTAGCAGATATAAAATAGTTGAAGTTACCGGTAGTATATTAAATGATATTACTGACATTGGTGACTTTAACGTTGGCGTATGAAAGAACGCCGTTATTTACAAATGTATTTATACTTTTACTTGAAACTAATTCCTAATAAAGTAAGTGTAAAGTGAATCAAAGTAACACTGTTGTAAAACAAAATATTGTACTGTGTGTGTG
>JAGFPH010002961.1:134242-147468 GCA_018207615.1 Philaenus spumarius | reverse complement strand
AATCAAAGTAACACTGTTGTAAAACAAAATATTGTACTGTGTGTGTGCCAAGCCCGTGCCTCACCCATACCTCCACCACTGTTCACATTTAGAGAAATATAATAAAAAGAAGAAACACCAATACAGAGATATAAATTTTACGGCATTGGACGGACCGCGCACACGGGTGGTTGTCCTGTTGGGGATGATGGTGCGGGGACTCGTCGGCGACAGCATACCACAGCAGAAATCCTCATCTGTAACATAACAAGCCTCTCCAACATCCAATGTCGCAACAACATAATAAAAGATAGAAGTTTATCAGATGAAACCGATGCGACTGAATGGCTTGGGGAATTCAATTCATTACTTGTGGCAATACTGTGGATATAGCCCAGTCGGTGTAGGTTACAACTACCATTAATTTACAATACGGCTGATTTTTTTTTTAAGTACCTTAAAGTATGTAGATTAATATAAAAATAAGTTTACCAGTCTATCGATGTCCCAAAGTCGAAAAAAAATCGAAAATCATTTGTTTTTCGATTATCCTTAATATTTCGAGCTGTGATGAAGATAAATAAAAATAAAAATTACCACCGTGTAGGAGAAGTATGTTTCAATAAAAAAGGACATTATGGTTTATTTCGTCCGAGCAATGGTTTGTCTGAAAAAAATTCGATAATGCAGGTATGTATTTTGCAGCAGGAAAAATCACTAAAAGTTGAAATCTCATTCATATATGGAGCGTTGGCTCATTCTAAATTGGCTGAATTTTAATATATCGAATTGAAACTTGACATAGGAGTTAAAATATATATTTTAAACATTTATGCTGAGTCTCAGCTTGTTATCTTGAAAATTACACGATCTAGAGCCACTTGACTTATCAATGGGTTTTAGGAGTATCGGACCCAAGAACTAATTTTAATCTATTCCAGTTTCGTCAATTTTTGGAATATCAACATCAAATTTGTTTCACAAGTTGAATACACCAGTATAAATATTCTTAGTAAGTATGAACGATTTTTTTCATGTTATTTTTAAAAACGAGGCGCTTGAAAATAGTATTCTGTTTTACCTATCTCGTTTTAACTATAACAGTTTTGGATTCAACGACTCCATTTTCGACATTTTTGAACATATCGATTTAAAAATTGGCGCAGAAGTTAAAACACAATTGTTTTTTGCTATAATATTATTTTAAAAACTATATTTAAAAAATTGACTAATCTGCAGCTGATTAACTCAAGCGTTTTGATGAAAAATCTAAAAAGGTCTAAAATTATACTTGTGCTTTTAAAAGTTAATAATAAAAAAGGTTTATACTCCTTGATCTTGTTTGAATCTGTATGTTTAACTTGTAAAAAAAATTTCAGGTTGATATTTTGAAATTTTTTTTAAACTGGGGCCGTTTAAAATGAGTTCGTGGGTCCGGTACTCCTAAAATCGAGAAACCCATTGATAAGTCAAGTGGCTCTAGATCGGGTCATTTTCAAGATAACAAGCTGAGACTCAGCATAAATGTTTAAAATATATATTTTAACTCCTATGTCAAGTTTAAATTCGATACATTAAAATTCAGCCAATTTAGAATGAGCCAACGCTTCATATATGAATGAGATTCCCCTTTTAGTGATTTCCCCTGCTGCAAAATACATACCTGCATTATCAATTTTTTTCCAGACAAACCATTGCTCAGACGAAATAAATACATATGACCTTTTTTATTAAAAAAAACTTCCCCTACACGGTGGTCTTTTTTTATTTTTATTTAGCTTCATCCCAGCTCGAAATATTAAGGAATATCGAAAAAAGTGCTAATCCATTTTTTTTCTTCGACTTTGGGACATCGATAGACTGGTAAACTTTTTTTTATATTAATCTACATACTTTAAGGAACTTATAAAAAAAATCAGCCGTATTGCAAATTACTGGTAGTTGTAACCTACACCGACTGGGCTATAAATGGCTTGGGGAATTCAATTCATTACTTGTGGCAATACTGTGGATAATTCACAGTGAAATAATATTCTTTCGGAGCATTTAACATTCTCTGACTCTTTTTTTTTTTGTGGTATTCAGTAAAGTGTATGTATATTTAATAAATCGCAGATATATGAGAAGGATAAATACTCCTAATATTTTTTAAATGGCTTCGATTAAAGTTTCGAAGTTATTCACACTTAAAAATAATAAACAAGTTATTATTGGAACGAAGTTCTTTAAGCAAGGTAAAATACATTAAACATGCACATAATAACTTTAGATTGGGCCTAGACTGATGAACTAACATTTTATGTTTATTGAATGTATTTACAACGAATGGAAATTTAACTGTGTTTGCCATCTCAGCTGTGAGGTTATAATTAATTAATTCAACACCTTTATTATAATAACATTAAACGTATGGAAACAGTAAATACTTCTATTAAAACCTAACAAACAATAAACGATAATTGAAAGATCATATAATTCGAAACGTACTGTGCCATAAATGTGCACAAAACATAAATTATGTGTGTATGTTGCCTACACACAGGTTAAGGCAGGTAAAATAAATTAAACATACAAACAATAATTTTATGTTAGGCCTAGATGATGAACCAACATTTTATGTTTATTGAATGTATTTCAGCGTTTAACGATAATATCTTAACTACGCCGGACGGAACCGATCGTCTCTTAATTTGAATTGATGAACCAAGACACATGTTTCTTGAATGTATTTAAATTCATTGCCATATCAACCAATTAATAACACTTTTTCCGTTAGGCATTACATTTTTTAGTTGTTAACTTCTACTGCTATCCACGTTAAGGAACTTCGTTACAAAAAATGAAAGTTTGATAATATGCCTGACAATTAGACGAAACGACCTGACCTACCGGAAAAAAGGCTTTTGAGCAGTAAGTTTATAAAATAAGTTAACACAGTTAATTCTTAATTTTACTGCTCATACAAATATATTTTTACTTGAATTAATGCATATTATTGTATTTTTGCACATAAGTTATATAATATATATACATAATTTTTTAGCCTTTGTCAATCAGCAACTGTTTGAAACCGGATGGGAGGGGAGGACATTTTTTAATCCGTCCTAAAAATATGAGTAGAAATTTCTTGAGGGAAACATTCCAGAAACAACAACATTGCACAAGATTTCGAAGAAGTATAGCCGGTTTATAATAATACATCTGCTGTCAACATGATTGATAAAATTTATGTTAATGAAAATTTCATGAACTGAATAATTATGTTTAGTAAAGATTCCCAACTTGGATTCCCAACTCCAGGCGATGTCAATGCTGTGTCGAAAGTCACTCATAAATTTCGGGATAGTATTGTTGGTCCTTTCGTCTTGTCGACAGATGGTGAACTAATCTACCTTGAGATGTTGTGATAATGTTTAATATACCACGAATTGTAGGTGGAATCTTGATCTTTCAGCAGTACAACGGAAGATTTAATTGGCAATCTCTCAGCGTTGGATTGAAAGAAATTAATCAAATACAGTCCGGAGGTCGATGAATTCGAGAAGTCAAACACTCTTTCACGGATCAAACACTGATATTAGCGCAGTTAAAACTCCATATCGCCACTTAAGGTGCAAAACCTCATAACCCATAATTTTTCCAAAATTGAGTCATTTGCATAACTGGATTTGTACAGTCATTCTATAACTTCACAATTAATTTTATGTCAATCTGATGATTGTTTTATGATTTATACGTGTTTTTTTGTATAGGCTCGACAAATCTTAAATTCTATTACAGGAACCATAAACCTCTCACGAATACAAACTATACAAATTGAAACTTAAGAACAACCAAGCAAACTTCCTACAACCACTCCTAGATGGGGCTGATGAAGGTTTATTTACTTGCACATGTAATACTTAGAGATAAAGTAACTAAAGTGTTCTTTATCAGTTGTTTTTAAGGCAAGCCGAGTGGATTGCACGGGATCTTCCTGATCAGAAGATTTCGGGTTGAATCTCGGCTGGAGACCGGGTACTTTTCATATCTGCGGTTCGAGTATAGGGGAGCGGAAGTAACGCAAACGGTGGTTGGCTCGCTTCCAAGCTGACGGGATATGACCGGTTACCTGTTCTCCGGCTTGGGATGTTTTGCATAATGTTTTTACTATGGTATTTAAAAAATAATAAACGGTATCAGTTAACTGACACAAACTTTCTCCCAAGTTACTGTAGTCAAAATAATACTGTTTTTAATCATTTTATTTTTTACTACTTTTTAGAACAAAACAAAAAAATAATATTCTACCTACGTCAATCATATAAAAAAATTATTGTCCCAGGCGGGATTCGATCGCGCGACCTTTGAATTACTGGCCGTGCTCGCTACCGTGGTGATACCCCGTGCGCCGCGATGCTAGATTGACAACACAAACTTTTTTATTTTTAAACATTTCCCCATAATTATAAAACGCCGAAGTTTTGATTAAAGCGGGTGGTGTCATTTTGTTTGGCATCTTAAGCACTATAAATACTGAAAATTTGATCAAAATCGTTAGAGCCGTTTTAGAGAAATTTGTATTTTTGTCGTTTTTTATGGGTTTTTAGGGGTAAATTACCCTTAAAAATTAAAAATTCCAAAAAATTGAAAAAAACGCCTGGAGATATTAGGGTTTAGTATCTACATACTAAATTTCATGAAAATCGGACCAATAGTGTCCTCTCTGGTCGTGTATACATACAGACAGACTGACAGACAGACACCACTCTAAAAACACTTTTTGGGTTCAGGGAGCACCAAAACAAAAAATTCCACTAAAAATATTTTTGGGTTCAGGGAGCACCAACACAGATAATTGCACTAAACAATTTTTTGGGGTTCTGGGAGCACCAAAACAGATAATTCAACTGAAAATTCAAATTCGAACATTTTTACGAAAACAATAATTTCTCCATATACTACGTATAGGGTGAAGAAAGTAAAAAAAAGTTAATGTGTGTGGTCGTGGGACAATACCGTCAGGAACGAAGTCCATCGCGTTTTTTCTTCAATTCTTTTACCATATTTTTGTAGGTTAGACCTAGACTTAAAATTACTTTCTAGGCCTAATCTAAAATGTTAGCGCTTGACTATAATATCTGAACTACGCCGGACGGAACCGATCGTCTCCTAATTTGAATTGATGAACCAAAACACATGTTTCTTGAATGTGTTTTACATTCATTGCCATATCAACCAATTAATAACACTTTTTCCGTTAGGCATTACATTTTCTATTTGTTGACTCCTACCGCTTCCCGCGTTTTAAGGAACTTCGTTACAAAAAGTGAAAGTTTGATAAAATAAGTTAACACAGTTAATTCCTAATTTTACTGCTCATACAAATATCATATTTTTAGTTGAGTTGTTGCGTATTATTGTATTTTAGGGCAGACAGTATTATTTAATTTATTTGCACATAAGTTATAAAATAAATACATAATTTTTTAGCGTTTGTGGTCAGCAACTGTTTGAAACCGGATTGGGGGGGGACAAATTTTAATCCGTCCTAAAAATACGAGTAGAAACTTCCTGAGAGAAACATTCCAAAAACGACATTGCACAAGATTTCGAAGATGTATAGCCGGTTTATAATGGATTTTAACAAATGTATACATCTGCTGTCAACATGATTGATACAATTTATGTTCACGAGAATTTCAAGAACTGGATAATAATTATATTTAGTAACGAGGTCGGATTCCCAACTCCAGGCGATGTCAATGCTGTGTCGAAAGTCACTCATAAATTCCGGGATAGCATTATTGGTCCTTTCGTCTTGTCGACAGATGGTGAACTAATCTACCTTGAGATGTTGCGATAATGTTTAATATACCCCGAATTGCAGGTGATGACGTGATCTTTCAGCAGGACAACGGCAGATTTAATTGGCAATCTCTCAGCATCGGATCGAAAGAAATTAATCAAATAAATACAGTCCGGAGGTCAATGAATTCGAGAGGTCAAACCAGTGAGCACAGAATACAATAGAGGGGCCACGCAGTAGCAGTGAGTTGAAGCGACCCGAAAGCGCGAAACACATATAACATGGCGGCCGCAGAGCATGAGTCATCCTAGTACCTAGCGGTTTTTTGAGTTTTTTTACATACTATTTTAGTAAATCATACTTTACTTTGAATCATTGAATTTGGTTTAAAAAGACGAACAATTTGGTGTTTTTATAATTTCTTTACATCTGTTGGTTACGAAAGTACTAAACACAGTACGTTGTCCAATGTTATTCTTATGGAGAATAAGAAAATTGTATATCTTGCTTTGTTTGCATTAAAACATATGAGTAGGTGTCTAATTTTGTTTGTGAACTGCCATGTGTTATTACTTTTATTGTTTTAACTTCCTCAGCATGTAAAGAGTCAGACGAGGCAGAGTATTGGAGCTAACTTTTGTGGTAGAACAGCGTGGAGCCGTGGTCCGCGACGGCGGGCGCGTACGACTAAACATAGCGGTTATTTACTTTGAATTATTGAACAAACTATAAATCCCATCGAAAATTGTTTGGAATGAAAATTTAAGATCATCTAATTAGCTACAACTTTCTCGCTGGAAGTTTGTTTCTACCTCAAAAATAAAAAAAGTTTTCGCATACTAACTTTTTTATGTCATAAATTTAATTTAATGTAAAAGGATTAGTTTTAATTATTATTAAAAAAAAAACACACACACAAGAGGTATAGATAAAATCATATAGGATGGCGCGTAGGGCGGGTAGTGCTAGTGAGACAGAGTACCTATCCCACCACACTTCCCCTCCTAAGTTTAGACTGAGCATTGTACAGTCAACCCTAGTTACGTTGGCTTACAGTATTTACTTTATGATATCGAGACATTTTAAATAAAACATGTACTAAACACGCTTGGAATACGATTTAAAATAAAGGCTATTTTTTAACTTATAAAGTAGTTTATTATAAATTTACTATAGATATATAAAAAAAACAAAAACAATATATTTACATTACATTAAATTATTAACTGTCCCGCTCTTCAATTCAGTTAATTATTATAAATCAAAAGAAGATATAAGAAAAAGAAAAAACAATATGTTTACATTAGGCTATTACCTGATAATATTGGTTGCGCTTATTTGCAAGCGATTTGTGGACAAACCAAACATCTGACTGAAAAATGTTTGAAATAAAATATGTAGATCAACTAATTTTCTATAACTTTGCCGCTGGAAGTTTCTTTCTACCCTAAAAATAAAAAAAGTTTACGCTTTACTACATTTTCATGCCCCGATTTAAAAAAATCGAAGTATTTGTTATTGTATAAATTCCGAACATTTACTAAACTGGAAGATATTTATACTGTTAGTTGCAACATACCACGCAGATTACAAATATATAAAATTTGTCCTATTTAAATAATCCTAGTACTGTGCAGAAGCTTGTAATTGAAAGCGCGTCCAATACTAAAAATTGTCCTCTAATCGATGGATTTGACACAGACTGTATTTTTCTTACAAAAAGACAAAGACTGGTGTTGGAGGGAGAAGGGCATTACTGCTTCTGCGCAAACCACGCGCCATCCTAAATGGTACTACCTATATTACACTTTCTACGAACACTGTTGCTTTCCTTCAATATCCGCCTACCTATGTATAAAATTTGGTAATTTATGTCCCATCCGAAGGGGTTCAAATGACGGTGTTATCAGGGCGAGCGCCGTTTACAGAACTACGCATTATGGACCCAACAACATTTCTATACACATCAAAGATGGCTGACATGGCTTCAACCCTGCTTACTGCTATTTACGGGATGGCCTCTCTATTGTATTCTGTGCTCGCTGGGTCAAACAATCTTTCACAGATCAAACACTGATATTAGCGCAGTTAAAACTCCGAGAGTTAAAAAGTTAAAAAGTATATACTTTGGTCGAGAGTGGTAAGAACTAATTATCGATTGGAAGTATGTAGAGCGGTCAAATAGTTACTGGCTATTACTGGCATCACAACTATAAGGTGTACACGGGAGTAATCCCCGTTTGAAATTCTGAAATTAACTTTAAACTAGCATAGGAAAATTTTAAACAATTTCTTTCTCGTTCTCCTATTGTTTGGCTTGGTAACAAGATTTTAAAAGCTTGTATCTACGTAACGCTAATGATTACATAAAAACTATAAAGTACACTTGGATTCGACTGTGGAGTCTAGAGTCACTTGGAAACAGTTAAAACAAAAATGCAAATTAATTTTTTTGGGAACAAAATTAATTCTTTAATAATCATCGGACCGAATTAAGGTTTATATTGTTGGGAAGACGTACGTAACTAGAAATAACTTTAAGTACCTGTATATTAAAACGGTGTGTCCGTCTTATATGGAATACGTCCTAAGAGATCATTCGTACAGCGTTTCAGATATTTCAAAATACTTCCAAATACAGCATCCATTTACAAAGTTGTATAACTTACGTTCTAAATGGAATGGGAATACCCCCATAACACAACGCGGACAAAATGGGATTTGAGCGGAGAGTGGCATTCAGTATGACAACCAAATAATTCGACCACGCAGCTGAACCGCTGACGTGAGTTGAGCAAATTTCCAAAATTAAGTTTATTGGCCTATGTTTTAGGGTTTCAACCAACAATTTGGAAAATAGGTCTATTCACGACGGTGCTGAATAGCTGCGAAATGGATCGCACGCCATTCCGCATATTGGGAGTATCTTCAACACACAAAGCATTGCGTGCTTCGCACGCCATTCCGCATGTTGGGAGTATCTTCAATACATAAGGCATTGCGTACTTTGCACGCCATTCCGCATATTAGGGGGGGCATCTCCAATACACCAAGAATTGCGTGCTTCGCACGCCATTCCGCACGTTAGGAGTATCTTCAATAAACAATGCATTGCGGGCTTCGCACGCCATTCGCGTATTGGGAGTATTTTCAATACACAATGCATTGCGTGCCTCGCACGCCAACTCCCGTCTTGGAAGTATCTTCAATACATAATGCATTGCGTGTTTCGCACGCCATTCCGCGTATTGGGAGTATTTTCACTCCAATCCCGCTGCAAAACCAGCCACACGGCTTTGAACCGGGTATTTTCATGGTAGTTTACGTTTTGATCGATTTTGGGGGGGGGGGGGGGGGGGGCAATAAGGTCGGGTAAAAAAACAAAATTTTCAAAAAAAACACCTTCCTTTTATATTTTTAGAAAAAAAAAAAACTCTAAAGAACATTTGTTCTTGTAGGAAAAATCTCAAAAAATAATTACTTCCGGTCAAAAAACGACTTTTGGTTATTGCATTTTTTTGGCTAAAGAACTCGTCCGAGCGATATAGACAACCAACACGTGTACCAAATTTGGACCAAATCGGACTTAAAATGCGGCCGCTAGAGTGCGAGCACATATATGCACATGTAAATTTTTAACGACACCCAAAAACGTGTTCTGGGGACCTTGATCGGTGTTCATTTAACACTCAAGACCTTAGGTCTCACCATAAGAGTCACTGCAATAGCTCATCTTTCCTATAAAAATTCGCTAATGAGACTTTCTTCACAAAATCGCATTCTTTTGTAAGCCGAAATATATTCAACAATGTTCCAGAGTATATTCAGAAAGTTAAACATTGTAAAACTTTTGCGTATCATTGCGGCACTGGTTGCATGTTCTATATTTTATGACGTGACGCGCCTTTTAAATAATATAACTTGACATGGATTGAGGCTGTGGCCATGCTGAAGAATATTCATGAGTGTAAGAGTGTGTGAAGCTTTATAGCCCGTCTCAACTTAAGTTGAGGCAAGCAGGGTGGGTAATTAGGGTCGGTTTCAACCGTCATAAAACCGACCCTTATTAATGCCGCCTGAGTCAACCTGTAGGACACTCTAGTATAAAATTGCAATTCAGTATGTCTTAAGTCAAAATGAAAAAACGATATCATATTTCGTTTCATGATATTTTCCAGATAATTTTGATACCAAATTTGATTACATTTGGCCAACTTTGAGCTGTACTAGCATTATAAACTTTCTTAGTTGAATCAACATTACTAATACGGTTTACAACAATAAAGCCACACAAATGTACTAGAAAAGTTCATATTTAAATCTATACTAATATTATAGATTTATTATAGAGATATAGAGATTTATAGATTTATAGATTATAGATTATTATAGAGCAACAGTGAACTGGAAGAAGATGAAATCTTAGCCGAGGAGCTTCCTGCAGAGTCCAACTAGACAAACGTACTTAGCACTGTAAATATTTTGAATTAATTTTTATACATTATGATTGATTGATAAGGAATAATGTACACACTATTTAAATGTAAATATTTATATATATAAAAAAATAGAAACAAATTATAAAATACAAAAATATAAAAAAATTGACGAAGGTCTAACAGACCAAAACATTTAATGCGGCCTCTGGCAGTCTCAAGCCTGCAAAACGAGCTATTTAATAATTAAATAGCTTCTACAAACATATGTTATGTTTTATTTATAATAAACGTGTAGGATTAATAATAACCTCAAAACTAAGATAGTAAATAATGATAAATATTCAAATCAAATTATTTCTTATATTTGATAACAGAAGTTATAATAATTGTTAAAAGAACCAGCTAGGCTCAGGTCTACACTTTAAAACCCTAACCTAAAAGCTAGAAATACAACAACAATTGCTTCAAATTTTTAAATCAGTTGTTAATTGGAGCAAACAGCTATATTGTCTGTTTTTTTTTATTCAATTGGTTGCTATGGTAATAAATGTAAATACATGTGTTGATTTATTATTCTAGGCCTAACCTAAGAATTTTACCGACTAAATTTACAAATATTTAAATAAAAAAAGGTTTTTATCGAAATGAATTAAAGCCTATGTTACTCAGGGAGAGTGTAGCTTTTTATTAGTAAAACTACTTTTTCAATCGGTTCAGTAATGCCAGAGATATTACCCAATACATACAAAAAAAAAAAACAAAAAAAAAAACAAACTTTACCTCTTTATAATATTAGTATAGATTTAAATGTGAACTTCTCTCGTACATTTGTGTGGCTTTATTGTTGTAAACCGTATTAGTAATGTTGATTCAACTAAGAAAGTTTATAATGCAAGTACAGCTCAAAGTTGGCCAAATGTAATCAAATTTGGTATCAAAATTATCTGGAAAATATCATGAAACTAAATATGATATCGTTTTTTCATTTTGACTTAAGACATACTGAATTGCAATTTTATACTAGAGTGTCCTACAGGTTCACACAGGCGGCATTAATAAGGGTCGGTTTTATGACGTTTGAGGCCGACCCTAATTACCCACCCTGTTTGCCTCAACTTAAGTTGAGACGGGCTATAGTACTTTGTATTTTATTTTGATACTAGGGGAGACCCCTGCCTGCTCCGCACGCCAACCCCTAATTTAACCTTTTAAAAACATATGTTATGTTTTATCTATACTAATATTATAAAGAGGTAAAGTTTGTTTTTTTGTTTGTTTGTTTGTATTTAGGGGGTACTCTGGCACTACTGAACCGATTGAAAAAATATTATTACTAATAAAAAGCTACACTATCCCTGAGTAACATAGGCTATAATTCATTTCGATAAAAACTTTTTTTTATTTCAATATTTGTAAATTTAGTCAGAAAAATTCTTATGTTAGGCCTAGAACGATAAACCAACACATGTATTTACATTTATTACTACAGCAACCAATCGAATTAAATAAGATATAATATAGCTGTTTGCTCCAATAATTCCATTAACAGCTGATTTCAAAATTTGAAGCAATTTGTTTTTGTATTTCTAGCTTTTAGATTAGGGTTTTAAAGCGTAGACCTGAGCCTTGCTGGTTCTTTTAACCATTATTATAACTGCTGTTATAAAATATAAGAAATAATTTGATTTTTACGTTTATTATTTCATTATTATTCATTATTTACCATTTTAGTTCTGAGGTTATTATCAATCCTACATCTTTATTATAAATAAAACATAACATATGTTTCTAGAAGGTGCCATTGGGGGTTGGCGTGCGGAGCACGCAGGAGTCTCCCCTAGTTTATAATAAAAGTGTAGGATTAATAATAACATCAATGCTAAGATGGTAAATAATGTTAAATGTTCAAATCAAATTATTACTTATATTTTATAACAGCAGTTATAATAATGGTTACAAGAACCAGCAAGACTCAGCTCTACACTTTAAAACCCTAACCTAAAAGCTAGAGATAAAACAAATAATTGCTCCACATTTTGAAATCAGTTGTTAATGGAAATATTGGAGCAAACAGCTACATATTATCTGTTATTTTATTCAATTGGTTGCTTTGGTAATAAATGTAAATACATGTGATGGTTTATCATTCTAGGCATAACCTAAGAATTTTTTCCGACTAAATTTACAAATATTGAAATAAAAAAAAAATTTATCGAAACGAATTATAGCATATGTTACTCAGGGATAGTGTAGATTTTTATTAGTAAAAATATTTTTTCAATGGGTTGAGTAGTGCCAGAGATTACCCCGTACATACAAACAAACAAAACAACAAAATACAAACTTTACCACTTTATAATATTAGTATAAAAAAGTTTTATGAGTTAAAAAAAATTATAATATGATTTAGGTGAACAATGATGTTTTAATTTATTCCAATAGTTTAAAAATTCCTGAAGTGATTGGTTTGTTCAATTCTTACAGACACTTTTGTTTGGAGTTTTCTTCTTTATTTTAGTTCGCCACTTTTTTGTTTTTATTGCTTTCAAAAACGATAGTAGCTTACAAACAGGCCTAAATTAAAATGGTCTACAATTTCTTTGTTCGATAGTATTTGTATTTTTGTTTTGAAGTTATGTACTTATAGTGTGCTTTACTTATTAGCGAATTTCCATAGGAAAAATGAGCTATTGCAGTGGCCCTTATGGTGAGACCCAAGGTCGGGAGTAGCAAATGAGCACCGATCATGGTCTCCAGAACACGTTTTAGGGTGTCATTAAAATTCATATATATATATATATATATGTATATATGTGTTCGCACTCTAGCGGCCGCATTTTAAGTCCGATTTGGTCCAAATTTGGTACACATGTTGGTTGTCTATGTCGTTCGGATGAGTTCGTTAGCCAAAAATATCCAACAACCGGAAGTACGTTTTTTGACCAGAAGTAATTATTTTTTGAGATTTTTACTACGAGAATGACATTTTTTAAAGTTTTTTTCTAAAGATATAAATTTAG
>JAGFPH010002961.1:108821-122029 GCA_018207615.1 Philaenus spumarius | reverse complement strand
GCAACATAAAAAAATATTAAAAATCAATGTTTTAAATTGTTAATAAATATTAAACAAAATGTTTTTCTTAGTTTTGAAAAAGCCATTTGCATACATATTGGCCATAGCTTAAAATGACATATTGTTCATAATTATCCGATAAAAAATAAAGGAAAAATTTTTATTTTTATTTAACATTGGTGTTATGGAGTGTCAGCTAACATGGCCGACAGCTAGAGCCGACCCTTAAGTGTACACCTGAGCCTCACTGGTTCTTTTAACCTTTATTATAACTGCTGTTATAAAATATACGAAATAATTTGATTTGAACATTTATCATTATTTACCATCTTAGTTTTGAGGTTATTATTAATCCTACACCTTTATTATAAATAAAACATAACATATGTTTTTAGAAGGTTCCACGGAGCACGCAGGGGTCTCCCTTAGTTATCTTTAATATGCAAGCAAATAGTTTCACTTAAAATATATGAAAAGTTTAATGAATTCCTTCCAAGTTTTATATAATGTTTCAACTCCCGGTAATTTTATAACAAAGAAATATACTGTATAGCTTTAGATGATAGCCTCCTACATGCGCTTTAATGTATCCTAGTTCTGTTTCCTTTTAGAACTGTATTGAATGAAATTCAATTGCAAATCGGCTCAACTCAATTGAGAAAGGGGGAAATTCTGATTGCTTTTAATTCGCGTGCTTTTATTTCAGTTTTCAACTCTTTTGATTCGTCCCAGCTAACCTTATATTTTTAACCGACTTTAACCGATATTGATTTGGATGGATCTTTTTTTCATTTTCATGTAGAACGTACTAGGGCAGTGTTTCTTAACCTAACAGGTTATAACTAGTTGTCTGTTTTTTGGCTTTACATTATTGTGAAATATTTAAGTAAAACCCCCAATGGACGTTTAGAGGTCATCATAGCACAGTTGGAATTACAATGCATTGACTATCAGCATACGTCACAGAGAATGTTTGTACATTTCTATACAGGGTGAGTTTTATGTCCAGGCACACCTGGATATAATTTAAACGACCTGAGATATCAATGTGAGACCTTGACATGGTACTATTATAACATTTCTTTTACTTTTTTAGGTGGTTAAACATTTCGCCCTCCTGTTCTAAAGGGGGGCAACTTAAAATTTTCAAATGCAAACCCCCATCATGTGACCCCTCATTTTAAAGGGCATAAAAAAAGAAATCAAATGTCGCAAACTAGAGGTATCTATGTTACCCCTATCAAAATCAATAAATGTTTTTGGAATGGGTACCCATTTCAATTTCTTTGATTGTAGTGACCAAATTCTGTAAACAATCCTGGTACTAATATGTTTAAATTGTTAAACTTTTACTGACATTAGTTGAGTTTTTGAGCAAATAGAAAAATTACCTAGTGTGTAAATGATTATTTAATGTTAAGGGTCGTTATACTATTTCATCCCTTTGCCTAAGTTCAGTTTATATTTATTGCATGTGGGTAGCAACGCCATTTGAACTCCTTGCATTGATATATTTAAAATTTGAGTGAAATACGTCGAATAGTTTTTGAGTATATGGAGGACGAAGAAACAACATTCGTTGTTATACAGATTGTTACGCGGCGCAGGTGATTGGCACAACTTCGGGAAATTATGGGACCTGAAAAAAAACGAAATTGTTCATATTAACATAGGTCCAAAAAACCTTCGTTTTCCAGATAGCCTCAATTTTTTTTTACAAAATAATTCATATCTAGAATATCTAGAGACAAGTTAGACCGATTGAGTTCAGACTTGCCATCGGTTTAACCTCATAATGATCATTGTTTAGAAAATAAGCGATTATTAGCGAATTTCCATACGAAAAATGAGCTATTGCCCTTAAAAAGAGAGTCACTACCCTTATGGTAAGACCGAAGGTCGGGTGTAGCAAATGAGCACCGATCATGATCCCCAGAACACATTTTGAGGTGTCATTAAAAATCATATATATATATATATGTATATATGTGTTCGCACTCTAGCGGCCGCATTTTAAGTAGGCTACGATTTGGTTCAAATTTGGTACAAATGATGGTTGTCTACGTCGCTCTGTAGGGTTCGTTGGCCAAAAAAATCCAACAATCGGAAGCACGTTTTTTGACAGAAGTAACTATTTGTTTAGTTTTTCCTACGAGAATGAATTTCTTTTTGAGTTTTTTCTATAAATATAAATGTAGGACGCTATTGTGTACATTTTGTTTTTTTACGCGACCTTATAGCTCGCTTGGTTCCCCCAAAATCGATCAAAACGTAAAATACCATAGAAGTACCCGGTTCAAAGCCATGTGGTGGATTCTACCGTGGGGTTGGCGTGCGAAGCACGCAATGCATTGTGTATTGAAGATACTCCCGATACGGGGGTTGGCGTGTGAAGCACGCAATGTTTTGTGTATTGAAGATATGCGGAATGGCGTGCGAACCATTTTGCGGCTATTCAGCACCGTCGTGAATAGACCTATTTCCCAAATTGTTAGTGGAAACCCTAAAACATAGGATTATAAACTTAATTTTTGAAATTTGCTCAACTCACGTGAGCGGTCGAATTATTTATTTGCTAATATGCTTTTTAAAATGGATGCTGTTTGAAAATTTTTAGCCTAAATTACCCCAAACCCGTACATTTTAACAACAAATGTTACGACCACCTTTTTTGTAGCAATTTAATTTCCTATCGGATGGTGTAAATGGCAAAACAAGTCACATAACAACTGTTATCCTTCATCCGATTGTAAATGTACGGTTTTTGGACAATTTCGGTTTGAAAATTTCAAATTGTTGCCATTTTTGAACAAATAATTTGATACAATCCCATATTTTCTTAAAATACATCACTGGTATATTTGAACTCAATCGGTCAAACATTTCTCTAAATATGAATTATTTAATAAAAATTTTGGAAACCTAGAAAAAAGAAGCTTTTTTGGACCGGTGTTCATATGAACGATTTAGATTTTTTAGGTTCCTTATCATTCCCTGAAGATGTGCAAACTTCTTCCGAAACACCCTGTACATAGAGATCAGAACCAATAAGATAGACGCAATTAGTATAAGACCGAATAAAATTATATACAATGTATTGGTTATCAATTACAGAAAAATGTAATTTATAAAAATAGTTAGAATCGTTGACGTTAATTAAATACACATACATTCAACGTTTTTATTAGATTTTATCATTGACACTATATTAAAATAGTTATTTAAGAAATTGCCTTACACAAAACACTAATAACAGACAGTATTTTCTGCGAGAAGCCACATTACAACACTCCCAACAAATTACACTCCTTTGGCGTCTTTTTTCTCCAGTACACTTTAAAATGCAACCCTCTCCACTGCCAACCTAATTACAGTACTGTTTCTTTGCTGAGATGTTCATTTTATTAATTAAAAAAGATAATTGCGTCTTAGATAATCTTTTAACAAAACTAACCAAGCATTAATTTGGTTCTTAATGCTCGGGGCCGACGTTATTGTGTTCTTTTACAAAATATTTAATTTTGCAGAAGTGAATATCATTAGTGTCTCTAATTATTCGTTTTATAATAAAACGGCCAATTAATCACAGTGGTTTAATTTAATTGGCTTCTAAACATCTTCTATGGAGTTGCAATCCGATACGAGTCGTTTTGTATCTATTCCATTAATGAAGGAGTTACAGGTTTGTTTGTGAAATGAAATGTAGTGAAATAAGTTGCACAAAAGTTCAACTGCACATTTATAAATTCTAGTTGTTTTTTCAAATTACGGCGTTGTCTACAAAGTAAAATCACTGAATGTTTAAACATGTTACAAGTTATTATTTTTTTCTTGAAATATGTGTGTACAAATTTAAAGGTTATCAAAGATAAACTAAACAAATATTTGGTTAAGTATGATGATTTTGAGGTGTAATTTATTTATCTGTAAACATTTAAATGTTTTATTTGTAAAGTTTCTTCTTAACAAAAATGAAATCTATATAGTAAAAATGAATTGCTGTTCCTTTGTAAGCGCATCACTTGAAAATGGCTGGACCAATTTGGCTATTTTTTTTTTTAAATGTTCGTAATAGTCTGAACTAGATTTTTATATTTAAAAAAAATTTGAAAAGTTTCCCGAAAAGTTTCAAATTTGGGAAAAACTAAACAGCCTCTTTTGTATGGACTCATGACCATAGTGCACAAAAACAGCTGTTCGTATAAAAAGCTTAGCTACACATTCATTACCGTAGCAACTTTACTTATCAGTTTTTTATTCTTCAAAACCAACAGCTTTTTTAGGTTAGATTGACCAACTTAAAGCAAACAAAAACAAAAATTAACTAATGCTTACTATATTTTAATTTAATTCAAACATTGATTGTTACATATTATATATAAAACAGCTGATTTGTATATAAAAAACTGTTTTTAGGTTACGCCTACAATGAAATCAAAAAACGTTTATTTGCAACCAATTGGGCTAATTTAAAATGAGATTTTTTACAAAATTCTTCACAACTATCGGTTTTTTTTTAGATTAGGTAAAAGCAAACAAAAGGTTTACTGTATTATCTATAGGCCTAAAGGTTTACTAATTCTAAATCTAAATTTGTGTAGTATATTCTTAAGTGGTATAAAAACCATTTTGCAATTCGATTACTTAAGTCAATGTAATGAAATGCAATAACTACCCTTAAAATTAAGTCAAGCAATAGTGAACCATTGCGGGTCCACTAGTTATAAATAAATATAATAGATTGACTTTCCTATCTGTCAGGCATCATCGCAATAATTAAAACATTGAAAAACACCAATTAAAACATTTTTTGTAAATCGCATTTAGCCATCAGACTAAAATTTGTTTTAAAACATTTAAAAAAATCACTTAACAAATTACATATAACATGTATCGTCACAGTAAGTGCCTACCCACTTGTATTGATAACAACAACAATTTATAAATATTAATTTCATTTTTATTATCGAGGTCACTAATTGATTAGAGTTAAAGATTCTTAACAATTTTATTAATTATACAAATAAAATAGCACTGTGGCGACAAAATAACACTGATTTAAATAAAAACCCCTAACCACAAAACGTGAAACAAAAACAATACCCTCTAAAACCCTCTGAGGATGATGACCATGTCATCGAAATGTACATAAGGGGATAACTTACAATTTAGTTGTTTAGTTATTGTTTTTGTTCCTTGTTTTGTGGTTCGGGGTTTTTATTTAAATCAGTGTAATTTTATTAATACCTAGTAATAAATTACCTTATTTTTGAATCAGTCGTGTGACTTAATTCGTATTTTTTTCTAAAACGAGTTTTGGAGTCGGAACTTCATCTTCAGTTTCTCCCTCCGAAAAGGTCGTCAAAACATTAAAAACATTCTTGCAAACATATAAAACACTAGAGGGCTCTGCTTATTTTTATCGACGCAAAATACATGGATGCAACGAATACACTTGGACCCTTGTTATACACATCGGATTGATTCAATGTATCGAATCGTGAACATGGATCTATATCGAATATCCGTAGTTTGTAGTTTGATGTAAAGTACGGTGAACATTAAGTATTTATGTATTACAGTGTTTTATAAAGTGAAAATTGTGTTACGTTGGCATCTCTATCGCTATATTGCGTGGGGTCGTAATTAAACTTTCGCCGAAAATTATTTAGAAATATTCTGTCGAAGCGCTAACTATAGGAAATTGTTTAATATTATTCCACTTGAACAAAATAATAATAATAGTTACAACGAAATACTCTTAATAATAATTATTAAGAGGTTATATTTCTATAAATTATCTAATGATTATAACTATAATTTGTTATTTCTAAAATGCATAAACAAATTGAGTATGTGATTCGTATTTGCATACATTTTCCTAAAAAAAAGTACTGAGCGATGCTCAGTCGCCCAGGTACTTATTTATTATTCGGACATTTGCCATCATTTGTATTGTTTTTAATGGACAGATGATTCCAAAAATCCCAATAATCTATACTAATATTATAAAGATGTCAAATTTGTTTGTTTGTTTGTTTGTTTGTATGTAGGGGGTAATCTCTGGAACTACTGAACCGATTGCAAAAATAGTTTTACTAATAAAAAGCTACACTATCCCTGAGTAACATATGCTATAATTCATTTTGATAAAAATCTTTTTTATTTCGATATTATTGTAAATTTAGTCGGAAAAAATCTTAGGTTAGTCCTAGACTGATGAATCATCACATGTATTTACGTTTATTACCATAGCAACCAATTGAATAAAATATTTCCATTAACAGCTGATTTCAAACTTTCAAACAATTATTTAAATTTCCAACTTTTAGGTTAGGTTTTTATTACAGTGTAGGCCTGAGCCTTGCTGGTTCTTTTAACCTTTATTATAACCGCTGTTATAAAATATACGAACTAATTTGATTTGAACATTTAACATTATTTACCATCTTAGCTTTGGGGTTATTATTAATAATATTATAAATAGGGAAAATTTGTTTGTTTATTTGTTTTTATGTAGGGGGTAATCTCTGGAACTACTGGACCGATTGAAAAAATAGTTTTACTAATAAAAAAACTACACAATCCTTGAGTAACATAGGCTAGAATTAATTTTGATTTAAGGGTTGAAACTACCAATAAATCAATAAATATTAATTGTTATACTTTCCTTAAAGCAAGAGAGAAATTTTGTACATTTATTTCTTGCAAAAGATATATAGAAAAAGTAAACTGATTTGCATTTTGTCGCGTGCTGCTAAGGGGTGAAAATTTGATAACCTCTAAAACAATAAAAATTAAGTATGTTTATTTCTTACAACATACATACAAAAAGTATCATAGATTGACATTTTGTCGCGTGCTGCTAAGGGGTGAAAATATAGTAAAAATTATGATTGTTATACTTTCCTTAGAGCTAGATAATAAACCCTTAATAAATTAAGTAATTTAAAAATAAGAAACCACTACGTTACATCCTAATTAAAATAAATAAGACATATTATAATTTAATGGTAGGGCTTATTTATATACAATAACCTGTTTGCATTTGCTTTGAAGCGAGTCACCGCGGGGGTTGGTGAGCGAAGCGAGAAGGTGCTGGAACCCTCTAGTTAGTAATCAAATTGAACATCCATCATTAATAAATGATAACTGAGAATATTCTTCTAAGTCGTTTAGTATTGACATATACATGCTTTAGTATGTAAATTCATTAGTAAATTATTGGTTGCGCTTATATTTACTGAAATTAAACGTATAGTTTGAGTTTAGTAATGAATTCATTCACTGTACTTACTTAAATTATTGACTTTCAGAAATAAAGTATTACAAAATATTTTGAATATTGTTTGATGCGTTTGAATGAGGATTTCCATCGGCGTCTTTCTACGTTGTTCGGGAATTTTGATGGCAAGCACGTAGACAGGCTTGATAAATACAGAAGCTCTTATACTGCTTGACAGTCGGAACTTTGACGTCTGAGTAAGGTACATATTATGGCAAGCACGTAGACAGGCTTGATCAATACAGAAGCTCTTATACTGCTTGACAGTCGGAACTTTGACGTCTGAGTAAGGTACATATTATATATACTATCAAATAAACGTAACATTTCTTTTATCAAATAGTTTCGATCAGAGAAATTTGATGATTCTTATTTCTCAAACTTTGACAAAGATTTTCAAAAAATAATTACAATAAAGTATCCTTATATATAATACGTGAAGCTGTTTTTTGTGAACACAACTCCTCCCTTATTTCTGGACCAAATTTAATGTTTGAGTTGTCAAAAAATTCGTCTCATTTCGAAGTTTTGCAATAAGGTTTTAGGTGTCAAAAATTCTCAACCTTAATGGAGTGAGCTAATCTCAAAGGTCGGGTTTTCCCCACAAGATTAACATGGAATGAATTTAAAAACTATCTCTATACAAAACAGCTGTTTATAATAAACTAATCCAGCTGCTTTCGTGTATGTAAATAGTAATATTTAAAGTAATCAGGAGGTTATACAAACTTTTCTATACAAAACAGCTGTTTATAATAAGAAACAAACTAATCCAGCTGCTTTCGTGGAAGTAAATAATGATTTTTAAATAACAGATAGTACAGTTGATTCGGATGTCCAGTTTTTAGTACAAAATAATATTTTAAGTTAGGCCTATACTGAACCAACACATGTTTCAACACACACAAACCAATAAAAACTTGCGTTGAGGAATTTACAAAATAAGAAAAAAACTATGTTACATCCTAACTAAAAATAAACAAGACAAATGGTAGATTTATTTATTGATAATATACGGCAATTGATAGTGAGCAACTTTTTGGTTAGGTTTTTGATTAAGTGTACACCTGTGCCTTACTGGTTCTTTTAACCTTTATTATAACTGCTGTTATAAAATATACGAAATAATTTGATTTTAACATTTAACGTGATTTGCCATCTTAGTTTTGAGGTTATTATTAATTCTACACCTTTATTATAAATAAAACATAACATATGTTTTTAGAAGGTTCCATCGGGGTTTGGCGTGTGGAGCACGCTTGGGTCTCCCCTAGTTAAAATATTAATATAATACGCATTTTTTAGGTGGTTCAATCGGTTCAGTAGTTCCAGAGATTACCCCCTACATACAAACAAACAAAAAAACAAACTTTACCTCTTTATAATATTAGTAGACAAGTATATTTCCAAGTTTTTTTTATATTTGTTTTTGAAATCTTAAAACCCCTTATAATATAAATCACGATCTTCCAACTGTAATTCTTTAATAATAGTTAATTAATCTATATAATAAAAATGAATTGCTGTTTCTTTGAAATCGCATCAATTGAGAACTGCTGGACCAATTTGGCAATTTTTTGCTTTAAAATGTTCGTAATAGTCCGAACTAGGTTTTTATATAAAGAAAAACTTGAAAAGTTTCCCGAAAAAGTTTCAAATTTGGAAAAAACTAAACAGCCTATTTTGTATGGACTCAAGACCACAGCGCTCAAAAACAGCTGTTCGTATAAAATGCTTAGTAACACATGTTTGTTTACATTCATTACCATAGCAACTTTAGCAAATTTATAATCAGTTTATTATTCTTCAAAACCAATAGCTTTTTAGATAAGATTGACAAATTTAAAGCAAACACAAACAAAAATCAATAAAACATGCTTAGTTCTACTATATTATAATTCAATTTAAACATCGGTTGTTACATATTATTATAAATAAAACAACTGTTATGGATCAAAAACTGAACATAATTTTAGGTTAGGCCTACAATGAACCAAAACACTTTTATTTGCAACCAATTTCTCTAATTTATAATCGGGTTATTATTCTTCAAAAACCAAAACAGCTTTTTTAGGTTAGATTGCCAAACAACACAAACAAAAATCAACGAAAAATGCTTACTACTGTATTATAATTCAATTCAAACATCGGTTGTTGCATATCTATTTACTTACATATATGTTGTTTAAAATATTGTTTATATAAATTGTTTATATAAATCGTTGACATAAACACCATTTGCAATTCAATAACTTAAGTCAAAAGAATGAAATTTGATAACTACCCTTAAAATTAAATAAAGCAATAGCGAAGCATTGCCGGGTCCACTAGTAAATAATAATAATAGATGTATAAACCGAAACATAACTCAAAAATATATCTAGCCTAGTTAATAACCCAGATGATCAAAGAAATTGGACAGGTTTAATGTGTTTTCTATGATAAAACTTTGTCAAATATTTGATCAAAAAATCTTTGATAAAAGTTTTACCAAATATTTTACAAATAACTTTGATAGTGTAATATGCCCCTAAGGGTGACACCTTTGAGTTAGTCTATCTTATACGTTAAACGTAAAGACTTCGAGTGCTTCGTGTCTAAGAGGTGCTAAATAGGCATTACCGTATCAAATGTAGTCAGTGGAAAATAACCCATTAGGCATGATAGGCACTCGCCTAGGGGCCGCAAGGTCCATTGAAGTTTCCAGAATTCATAGGAATTACTTCTGCACGATCTGCTTGTTAGCGAATTTCCGTAGGAAGAGTGAGCTATTGCAGTGGCCCTTATGGTCAGGAGTAGCAAATGAGCACCGATCATGGTCCCCAGGACACGTTTTGGGGTGTCATTAAAATTCATATGTATATACTTATATATATATATGTATATATGTGTTCGCACTCTAGTGGCCGCATTTTAAGTCCGATTCGGTCGAAATTTGGTATACGTGTTGGTTGTCTATGTCCCTCAGACGAGTTCGTTAGCCAAAAAAATCCAACAACCGGAAGTACGTTTTTTGACCGAAAGTAACTATTTTTTGAGATTTTTACTACGAGAATGAAATTTTTCTAAACATATAAATGTAGGATGTTATTCTGCACATTTTATTTTTTTACGCGACCTTATAGCTCACTTGGTTCCCCCAAAATCGACCAAAACGTAAAATACCATAAAAGTACCCGGTTCGAAGCCAAGTGATGCAAACTCGCGAGGCCACTAGGAGGAAACAGATTCTACTAATATATTGCGTACACACAGACAGCTGTTCAACGCCTTCGTGAGTAGACCTATTTCCCAAATTGTTGGTTAAACCCAAAAACATAGGCATATAAACGTAATTTTGGAAATTTGCTCAACTCACGTCAGCGGTCCAGCTGCGTGGTCGAATTATTTTTGTTTTAGTAGTGGTCATGTAGTAGGTACATAAAATCTGTTTTTAGCCGAATTTTCGAAGAAAATAAGAGCTTTTACACTCGACCCAACTTGAACACGGTTGGTCGGAGAAGGCTAAAATTTGGTTTCTATTCGTTTCAGACCATTTGGAGACTATACCCAAAAATCATTACTTTATATATATATATATATATATATGTTTTATTCCCGGATTTTTAAGGGGTAGTAAAAATGCTTCAAAATTTCTGATTTTTTGGTCAAAGGGCCTTAGTGCGATTCTTCAAAAGGTACTTTTTTTGTTTTTCGATCCGTTTCAAAATGGCGGAGTTATACAGTTTTTTCGTTTTTGGGTAGGAATTTGAGGGGTAGTTTTTTACCAACCTTGCTAAAAGGCAGTAAATATGCTTCAAAAATGATGAATTTTTTGTGAAAGGGTCCTTGTAGGATTTGAAAGGTAAATATATTTTTATTTTTTGAATTGAAACAAAATCGCGGCCTATTTTTAGTAAACCTAAAATGGCAAAGTTAGAGCGAGGAAATTGCATGATATCTCCCTCTCATAAGCCCAAGTTCAATTTGTGAGTTATATGAGTCGAAAGGCAATTAAATTTACTATAACCTTGTGTAAAGGTGTTTTAGGTACACCACCTGGAACAAGGAACAAAACTCATATAAAGATCCCAATAATCGACTTTTTTGCTATTTTTGTACGTTAATTGCGCATTTTCGCCCACTCATAAGCCCGAGTACATATTGTGAGTTATACCATTCAAAAGACAATTAAATTTACTATAATCCTGTGTAAAGGTGTTTTAGGTACACCTCCCGGAACAAGGAACAAAACTCATATAAAGGTCCCAAAAATCGAATTTTTCACTATTCGTGTACGATAATTGGACATTTTCGCCCAATCATAAGCCCGAGTACATATTGTGAGTTTTACCATTCATAAGACAATTAAATGTACTATAATCCTGTGTAAAGGTTTTTTAGGTACACCTCCCGGAACAAGGAACAAAACTCATATAAAGATCCCGATAATTGACTTTTTCACTATTCTTGTACGTTAATTGTGCATTTTAGCGCATTTTAGCGTAAAAATTCGGCTATAGTAATGCGGCATTGCTGCTTACGCTTTTTTTTTCTACATCAAATGTTGGAAGTTGATATATGTTTTATACAGTTATGTTCAGAACTAAATTACGAAACTTTCGTTTACTTTGAAAACAAAATACAAAAATGTTTTACTATTTGCAACGTAGGCATAAATTTGGATTATTTCTTCCGCTACTAAATATTTTGTGATTTCTGAGCTAATCACTTTTAAAATTTTTATATCAAACAAGTTTTTAGTCGCATATGTGAATTCTTTGGACCTTTGGACTGCTACACAAATTTCGTATTTCCTATGCTAGGAGCTGACCTTCTATTTTTTTATATGTATAGCCGAAATTAGTATAAATTACTTATTTTTCTATTTTTGAACCTTTCTACGTAATAATCATTAATATTTTAAAGAGAGCGCACGTGTTCGTCCACAGCATATAGGCTGTGCACGCAATGCACTGTGTATTAAAAATACTCAATATATAGGGTTGGCGTGTGAAGCACGCAAAACACTGTGTATAGAAAATACAGTACTCCCAATATGGGGTTGGCGTGCGAAGTACGCAATGCATTGTGTATTCAAAAGTCCCCCAACCCCCCGAAAAGTTTTCCTGGTCTTGGAAATTGACACTAATTTTGTTAGGTTAGTTCAACTGAAAGAGGTTTAAATCTTTTGAGAGCTATTTCGGTTGTTGTCTTGATTTTGGATCCCTGAGTAAAATGTCAACCTATCAACATTGATATTATTATTCTGCAATTTATAACGAAGCTATTGCATTGAATATATAACCTATAAAAAATATAGGGTATATATTCAAAGGCTATTGACACCTCTCCCATATTTCTGTCGTAAAGGAGCCGACGGAAATACCCTTTACTCGGATAAAAAAGAAATGTTTGATTAGACACCGTTCTTTGCATCGAGGTAATTTTAATCTGAATAATTGATTGACGAGCCTTTGCCCCCCCCCCCCCCCCCCCCCGGCCCCCATTGAGTGCCCCTACATACTCCAGACTGCAACGTCTCCTCGACCTAATTATAACTGTCTGTTCCACGCCGAGCTGGTTGTCTTAATTGAAAAGAAAATTGCATCTAAGGTGATTAGAAAACTAAATTAAAACCATTATAACGCTTAATTACGTAGTTGAGGTATATCGGGTGTTGGGATTTGTTCGACTGACAAACGCTGTACAAAAGTTATTTTCTGGTTCCTTGTACCTGATCATTCTTCAAGCAACGCATTTTTAATAAAAAGCTGTTTTCACTAGGAATTATTTTCAGTGTTAATACTCTCTATTTTATTAATTCACTCTGCATATAAAAAGTTTGTGAAGTTTCAACTGTCAGTCATTAAGGTTACTTATCTGGTTTGGATTTCTAGATGCAGAACTTTAAAAATGTTTTTGATCGGATTTGTGCAATTTT
>JAGFPH010002961.1:88836-106379 GCA_018207615.1 Philaenus spumarius | reverse complement strand
TCAGGTAAAGTGTAGTTTTTTATCAGTAAAACTATTTTTTCAATCGGTTCAGTAGTGCCAGACATTACCCCCTTACATACAACCAAACAAACAAACTTACCTCTTTATGATATTAGTATAATGTATGAAGAGTTAATAGGACAGCCATAAAACCTTCCAAAAATCACACTTATAAGGTTTCTCTATGTGTGTGTGTCAACGTGTATCTTTTATAGGTTAATAAGTAGCAGATTTTATTTAAAAATATAATTTACTTCAACTGTCATATTGTTTTACAGAACAGCTGTTTTATGTTTTTAATTTATTTATTTAATACCAAATGTTTTAATGTAAACTGCAGAACAGCTGTTGTATGTTTTTAAATTCTCATGTATTTCTTATTGGGATTTTTCGTTTTTTTGGGGATCTCAAAAACCCCTTAGTTTTCAATTTTAGAAAAAACTTATATTTTTCCCTCGTTCCTTGAATCGATACCTTTAATTTGACACCTGTCCCATTATCTTCCGATTTACCAAATTCCCACAATTTTGAATCTAAAATTTTGCTTACAGAATTATATATAAGGATATTGAGTAATAAATTTTATTACCTTTATGGTTCCGTCATGTGACTATGCGTTGTCTTTTTACAAAGACGCGTTTCGGAGTCGAAACTCCATCATCAGTATATCACTCCGTAGAGGTCGTCAAAACATTAAACTTTAACAAAAACATAAAAGTTATGTGTAGTGTTTTATGTTTTTGTTAAAGTTTAATGTTTTGACGACCTCTACGGAGTGATATACGGATGATGGAGTTTCGACTCCGAAACGCGTCTTTGTAAAAAGACAACGCATAGTCACATGACGGAACCATAAAGGTAATAAAATTTATTACTCAATATCCTTATATATAATTCTGTAAGCAAAATTTTAGATTCAAAATTGTGGGAATTTGGTAAATCGGAAGATAATGGGACAGGTGTCAAATTAAAGGTATCGATTCAAGGAACGAGGGAAAAATATAAGTTTTTTCTAAAATTGAAAACTAAGGGGTTTTTGAGATCCCCAAAAAAACGAAAAATCCCAATAAGAAATACATGAGAATTTAAAAACATACAACAGCTGTTCTGCAGTTTACATTAAAACATTTGGTATTAAATAAATAAATTAAAAACATAAAACAGCTGTTCTGTAAAACAATATGACAGTTGAAGTAAATTATATTTTTAAATAAAATCTGCTACTTATTAACCTATAAAAGATACACGTTGACACACACACATAGAGAAACCTTATAAGTGTGATTTTTGGAAGGTTTTATGGCTGTCCTATTAACTCTTCATACATTATACTAATATCATAAAGAGGTAAGTTTGTTTGTTTGGTTGTATGTAAGGGGGTAATGTCTGGCACTACTGAACCGATTGAAAAAATAGTTTTACTGATAAAAAACTACACTTTACCTGAGTAACATAGGCTATAATTCATTTCGATAAAAACCTTTTTTTATTTCAATATTTGTAAATTTAGTCGAAAAAATTCTTAGGTTAGGCCTAGAATGATAAACCAACACATGTATTTACATTTATTACCATAACAATAAATTGAATAAAAGAACAGATAATATATAGCTGTCTATTCCAATATTTCCATTAACAGCTGATTTCAAAATTTGAAGCAATTATTTTTGTACTTCTAGATTTTAGGTTAGGGTTTTAAAGTGTAGATCTGAGCCTTGCTGGTTCTTTTAACCATTATTAAAACTGCTGTTATGAAATATAAGAAATAATTTGATTTGGACAGTTATCATTATTTATTATCTTAATTTTGAGGTTATTATTATTAATCATATAACTTTATTATAAATAAAACATAACATTTGTTTTTAGAAGGTTCCATTGGGGGTTGGCGTGCGGAGCACGCAGGGGTCTCCCCTAGTATGATAAATCTACAGTTGATGCAATAGTCAAATTAATTGACTTTGTTGTAGAAGGTCTTGACAATAGAAATAACGTTATGAGTATCTATCTGGACCTTTCGAAAGCGTTTGACCGTGTTGATTTGAATTTATTACTGACTTACAAAATGTGAAAGACTTGGCATTCGAGGACAGCCACTTCTGTGGCTAGAATCGTTTATTTACAATAGAACACAATGTGTTACTGTTGCAGGAAGGCTGTCTAAAATGTCGAAATTAAAATATGGTGTCAGTTCTTGGACCAGTTTTGTTCTTAATCTTTATAAATGATTTGTCATCAGCAGTATATGTGGATAGATTAATTCAATTTGCTGATGATACAACTTTAATATTCAAAGCAGATTCTCTCCAAAATCTAGAGCAAAGGGCTTTTGTACAGGTCAATGCTACTTATCAGTATTTCACTGAAAATAATTTGGTAATCAATCCAGAAAAAACCAAATATTTGAATTTTAGTTTAAAACCAAACACTTTTCAGACATTAAGTATCTTTCTTAGAGAAAAAGAACTTGAAGAAGTAAATTCAATAAAGTTCTTGGGTCTTACCATAGATAACAAGCTGACCTGGAACTATCATGTCAATAGCATCAGTGCTAAAGTTAGTTCAGGAATATTTGGATTAAGAAATTTAAAATTATATTGTAACTCTTAAGTTTTTTTAACAGCTTACTCTGGTCTAATATACCCACATCTGAGCTATGGACTTCTACTTTTGGGGGAATTCATCAGTTCAGAATATGCAAAGAGTGTTTGTCCTACAAAAAAAGCTATAAGGCTTATAGCAGGTATAAATAAACAAAAATCCTGTGAAAAATACTTTAGAGAATTGAGAATTTTAACACTTCCTAGTATGTATATAATGGAAGTAATTCTCTATTTTAAATATAAGTGTGATCTTGTTCAAAACAAGGACATACATAATTATAACACCAGGACCGCTTGCAACTATCGTGCTAATCGGCACAGGTTGAATTTATATAGTAAACTTCTTTTGCAAACAGGTCATTTATTCATGAATAATCTTCCCATTAAAATAAAAAAGATACAAAATTTAAATTCTTTTAAAAACAGCCTTAGGCAACTAATGTTGTCTGGATCCTTTTACTCTGTGGAGGAGTTTTATGTGCCATGATTTTGGGTCTAGTTCCCTTTGAAGATCCTCTGAATGTGAAGTCTGATCTTCCCTTCACATGTTCTTGGTTGGGTCCTTAAAGGTTTTCTATTGTTGTTGTTATTATTAAAATTAATTATTATTGTTGTTGTTATTATCTATTGTGAGTTTTTATTATTGTTACTTTGTCCTCAGCGGAAATGAAATTATTAAAAAACTGTGAATTATTCTATGTAGATTTTTAAATGACTAGTATTGGTTACATGCATATGTTTTATTGTATGGTTATTGTTTTTGTAAGTTACATATATATATTGTTAGTATTGTTATATTGTTGACTTGTCTTATACAAATATTTGTCAAAGAGACCAATAAATGATTGATTGATATGTTATGTTTTATTTATAATAAAGGAGTAGGATTAATAATAACCTCGAAACTAAGATGGTAAATAATGTTAAATGTTCAAATCAAATTATTTCGTATATTTTATAACAACAGTTTTAATAAAGGTTAAAAGAACCAGTAAGGCTCAGGTGTACACTTAATCGAAAACCTAACCAAAACGTTATACACTAACAATTACCGTATCCCTATTACCCATAAATAGGCCTACTATAATAATATGTCTTATTTATTTTTAATTAGGATGTAAAATGGCTTTTTTTATTTTAAAATTATTTAACGCAAGTTTTTATTGGTTTGTGTGTGTTGAAACATGTGTTGGTTCAGTATAGTAGGCCTAACTTAAATATTATTTTGTACTAAAAGCTGGACATCCGAATCAACTGTATTATCTGTTATTTTATTCAATTGGTTGCCATGGTAATGAATGTAAATACATTCAAGAAAATGTTTCATCAGTCTAGGCCTAACCAAAAATTATGTTTAATTTGTTTTACCTGCCTTAACGCCAACATACACACGTGATTTATGTTTTTTTTTGCACATATTTGAATTATATAAGTTTCATCTTTCAATTGTCGTTTTTTAGTTTTTCATAATGTTGCTTATTTATTGGTACTAGGGCCTCTGCCACTGGACGCTTCGCGTCCCAACCCCGCCTCGGCCTACGGCCTCAGATGGCTGCTTCGCTTCGCTCGCAGTTGGAAAACTCTCTAAAGGCTCTCGCTAATCTTTGGCTCGTTTGTACCTGGGTGAACGAACATCGTTCAGTATTTTTAACATCCGGATTTTATCTATAATGTATCTATAATCGAATATTTAGTGACTTTGAAGGATGTATAAAAAGAAGCTGTACCTATTCGCCTTCTAAGTGACTTAAAAGGTGGTATAAAAAGAAGTTCAGATTTTAAATTGTATGCGCATTTTTCAGACTTTATGCGCGTTTTTGAAGACATAAGACCTAGCGCATTCAATTCCTAACGTCAAATAACCCCTGTATGCAAATTTTCATCAAAATCGTTAGAGCCGTTTTCGAAATCCGCGACAGATACAAAGATAGATACAACAATTGCTCATTTAAAGTAATAGGATTACAGCTGTTAGACGCCTATGTGTTTAACGTCCAACTTGATCCTGTGAATTTGTTCGTTGAAAGATACTGGCCATTAACGATTTTCTCTAAGCCAGCTGATTGCTTTTGCTATATTTGTCTGTTCTTAGATGCACAATCACGTGTTTTGAAAATCAGCTGGTTAGGAAAACTTAAAAAGATGATAAAATACGTTTTAAAAAGTTCTTTTATTACATTCTAAATTAAATTATTTCAAAAATGTATGTAAATTGTGCAAATATAGAATGATTGATATTTCATTTAAAACAAACCGCGTGTAAAACGGTTCTTGAAATAAGTGCAAAGTTGAAATTTTACCCCATGTTAAATTTCCGTAAGAAAACTTTCAATCTCGTTTTTTCAAATGGTTACTGACCAGATATCAAAATCTAAGGTAAAATGTAGGGGTTACTCGTTTTCATTTGACACTACCCACGTGAAAATCGGTCCAGTGGAAACCTCACACGTTCTACTGGAAGATTTTTAATTTTGTGTTTTTATATATAGGACTAGCTGACCCGTACGGCGTTGCCCGTGGTGGTTGGTATTTTCAGTCTTTTTAACGTAATTGTATTCTTTTTAAGTGTTCAGTCAGTGCGTGGTATTTGGCTTTTATATATATAGATCTTAAATAATAAAAGCACTATTGTCATAATAATAAAAGATCTGAAATTATGATTTTAGTAACTTTGATCCCCCCAAACCCCTCCTAAAATTTCGAAATTTTTCATACTCTTTCTTAGTGAGCACTTATGGCCCTAGAGGAAGCTACATACCAAATTTCATTCCAATCCGTTCGATAGTTTTAAAGAAATCGTGATTTAATAACTTTGATCCCCAAACCCCCCTAAAATTTCGAATTTTTTCAAACCCTTTCTTGGTGATCACCTATGGCCCTAGAGGAAGCTACATACCAAATTTCATTCCAATCCATTCGGTAGTTTTGAAGAAATCGATTTTTAACAACTTTGATCCCCCCAAAAACCCCCCCTAAAATTTCGAACTTTTTCAAACCCTTTCTTAGTGAGCACCTATGGCCGTAGAGGAAGCTACATACCAAATTTCATTCCAATCCATTTGGTAGTTTTGAAGAAATCGTTTTTTAACAACTTTGATCCCCCCAAACCCCCCTAAAATTTCGAATTTTTTCAAACCCTTTCTTAGTGAGCACCTATGGCCCTAGAGGAAGCTACAAACCAAATTTCATTCCAATCCGTTCTGTAGTTTTGAAGAAGTCATTTTTTAATAATTTTGATGCCCCCCAAAACCCCCTAAAATTTCGAATTTTTTCAAACCCTTTCTTAGTGAGCACCTATGACCCTAGAGGAAGCTACATACCAATTTTCATTCCAATCCGTTCGGTAGTTTTTGAGAAATCGTGTGAGTGAGTCAGTGAGTCAGTGGGTTTTGGCTTTTATATATATAGATAATTGATTAATATACTCACAATAAAATCTGCAGGTTATTTAATTTATCACGCAATATTTATATTTGGAAAAATAGGAAAAAAATAGTTATTTCGTTCTAGGCCTTTGGACCGTATTATAGATTGGTATGATATTATTGCTAAACAGAAATTAATTTCGTAATTGTTCTTTCTTGGTATCAAATAATGGTTCTAGCGCAGATATGAGAATGTCAATTCGAACGGAAAGAAGAAAACTTACCTTTTTCCTTTAAATTTAATAAAAATCAAAAATTAAAATAAATGGGACAAAATCGGAAAACACGATTTCATTGTTTTTGGCCGCCATTTTTAATCGGTTAAAGATATGGATATGCAAATTTCACTATTGGTTTTCTCTTGAAATTCTACATCGAAATGATGTGTCACATGACCACAATCCTATCAAAAAAGAAAAAAAAAGTTACATTCAAAATGGCGGATCCAAGATGGCGGATAAATTGTTTGATATCTTAATAAAATAGTATTTTTACATAGAGTAGGTTCCTCAATCACATTTACCTTCAAATTTTCCTTATATACGAAATATTAAACCTGTCCCAGACTTAATTGACACCCTGTGGAATTATCTGCTTGCATTTGCTGGGGGGGGGGGGGGGGCTCTCAAGTAGCAAATAAGAAGAAAAACATGTTTTGAAAGAATAGTTTAAAGTAGTAAATTATAATCTCAAGATTACGTTCACGTTCACATGAGCCGAATGTTACATGTCGGCGTTAATTTATAGTTTTTATTACCATCTGTGATCAAATCTTTGCGCATTGTGTGTGACTTGGTCCAAGCATGTTGTTTTAATCTGTGTTCCAGATCTAAATACGTGTTTATGTCGCGTGATTCAACAAAGAATGCTTCTGTGCATTTAATAAGTCCCTTTCGTTTAATTGTATTGTTCTGGATGTGTGTTCATTGTGTGCTGATAACCACTGCAGGGGTAAATGCTATTTTACAACGTATACTGTGGTACAAGTAAATTTGCATTTGTTTTAATCCTGGAACGGCAGTGCCTGTAGTTACAAGGGCCTGTTTCGTTGTGAACATATTTGCACAAAATAGAGGCTTTGTAATATATCTGATTACATTCTTTGCAGTTAGGGCAAATGGGCTTAAGTTATAAATTGTTAACGATACAGGAGAAGCACTCAAAGTTTTGACAAACTCACAACTTGCATTGCAATATACAGTGTGATTGAAAAGTCCCTGAACGGTGTAATATATTTTTTACCATTATAGATAAAGTAATGAGACTTGGTATATCAATAATAGCCATAAATGTCTACTCTTTTAAGGTATTATCACTTTTTTATCCCTTAAGGGGGACGGCCCACGAGGAGTCAGACAAAATTCTTAAATAGCAGCATAGGTCGAGTTTGGTATCAAATTAAAGGTCTTAGTAGAACACATTGCCGCAAACCGGACTTAGAAAGGTCCACTCTAACCAAAATGGCGGCCCTAAACGTGTTGAAATAAATTGACATAAAGTTGCTATATCTCGAAAAGAAAGAATTTTTAGAAAAAATTTCTAGAGACAAAAAGTGTTTATTTCAAAGTGCTTGACCTAAACAAAGTGCTCCCAAATCAATTTCGTAAATTTTATTATTTTTTTTTTTCTAAGATGAAGGAGTAAAAATAAAATTTAGTAAAAATAAATAGATAAAATCTTACTGATCAGAAGATACCGGGTTCAAATCTCGGCTGGACCAATTTTTGACTTAAGGCTCTTCTTTACCTTGAAGAAAACTCCCGAGTTTAGAGAATGATTTTAATACAAGAAGGCCTGACTGAAGCCGCAAAATCGTTGAAACATGCATTCGTTATAACGTGTTTCGGATTCTATTTATAAATTAATAATCTGGGAAACTACTGTAAGTTATAAAGAAGGCTTTATATTGTTTACGTGTTAGCTTAAAATATGGACATTATCGCTTAAAACTCCCAAAAAATGCATTCAAAACAATCGATTTTTACTCAGTTGAACCGTTGATTAAAATGAGTTGCCGTCGATTTCTTTCAATTATGAGATATAAGACAAAAGCACAAAGCCTTTAAGAACAATTTAAGATGTTCCACCACTTTTTAGGTTGAAAAACGGCGTCCGAAACACGTTAGTGCGAAGTGCATATTTTTGCTGTTTCACGCAAGGTATCGCAAGGGAAGATCCTTAATCAATTGATAAATCGTTTATATTTTATCTACATATCATACACATTTATTTAACGACGCTTTAAACATACACAATTGTAAATAACTATAGTTTGTAAATAATCTTAAAAATAATATACCTTGTTCTGTAAACAGACCAGATGTCTTTTATGTTAAAACAAAGTGTATACTTAATAGCATCGCAATTATATCGTGTTTGGGCTTAATGTTCTTGTTATTTGATGCAGATTACAATAATGACGTTATTTTTACACTTTATGGCGAAATGCAAAAACTTTTACAGACTGTTCCTCGAGCCAAGTAGGTGACTCATGACCAAAACCCGGAGCGGCCGAGCGAGCTCTAATTAGGGGTAAGGAGACCTCCCCGACCGTCTTAGTGTAGTCGCATGGTGAAGAGGTAGAGGTAGAGGTCGAGGTAGAGGTGGAGGTCAACGTAGAGGTATAGGTAGAGGGAGTCTCGCATAGTAAAGAGAGTTACCGAGCTGCTTTCCCAGTTTCACATGATTTGAGGGTCAGTCTTTAATTGTGTTGCAAGGAGAAAGGTTGTTAGGATAGTTATTTTTTTTACAATGTTAAGCGACAGTAGTGAAGATAGTGACGACATGTCAACAGCGTGTAAATGGTGGCTAATTGGCTCTTTAGCCAATAAAATCCTCCTTAATTTCACTAACGTTAGCAGTTTTTCACAATCACTAAACACTAATTATATTCAAAATTATATTAATTATATTCAAAGATTTTTAACAGTTGAAATACCGGTACTCACAAACAACACGTGGTCCTGTCTGCAGTGCGATAGTGTAGGTGAACAGCAGAGAATGGTATGGGGTAGTAGAGGGGGGTCATGACCTTGAACGGATCAATCACGGAGATGCCACGTGATATACCGCGCTGTACACCTCTCGAAAAGACAAACTATTTTGTATTCAAAAGCGGGCGGGCGAGACCGCCTGGAGGGCCGCTAGGTACACCTCTACCTCGACCTCTTCACTATGCGAGCGCCAATTACACACAATGTATTTGTGTTACCTAGAGGTGCCGTGACCTCCACCTCCACCTCCAACTCTATCTCTACCTCGACCTCTCCCTCTTCACCATGCGATTACCCTTAAGCCCTCAGCCGCCAAGAATCTTTGCGCGAGGTATAGTTCGTTAGCCTCAAAATCCCAAAAAAAACTGAAAGCACATTTTCTGACCGGAAGTAACAATTTGTTGAGATTTTTCGTACTAGAATCAACCTTGTATCCCGTTTGGTTTCCAAAAATTTGTTAAAACGTAAAGTACCATAAAAAACGAAGTTACCGCAGCGAGAGAAGAGAAGCAAGCAATAATAATCCAAGGCAGCAAGGTTGAGGCATGTGGAACGAAACAATGCGTGAGACGGGGCTGGTGGCTGAGGTGCAAACAAATTCTACTAATATATTTCGTATACGCAGGCAGCTATTCATGAGGTTGCGTCAAACTGACCGAGCGTTGCATGGGAGTTTATGGTTTTTAGTTGGCTAGTATAGCTGAGACTGTCGTATGGATAACATGGCTCTGTACTGCACGGTGAACGTGGAATCCAGTGTAGAATGCGATTATGAAACTGCTATTTTAATCCAAACAACAGCTTAGTTATTTGTTCTAACACCCTTGCATTTTCGAAGCTATGAAATTGAGAAACAAACATCACATCACCGGGGTCGTCATTTTGTTTTGTACAGTACTAAGTAAAAAACTGATTTGTTATTATTGGGGCGCTTCTTATACTCTAGACACAATTCAAAGTAAAATTTTTTAAGAAAACTTGTAAAAAACTATTCGTCCGATTTTTGTCAAGTAAGACATAATGGATAGTAAATACATTTCGTTATAAGGAATTATTGTTGTGTATACAGCTTGTCCCGTAAGTAGAGTGCGAAGCGAGCAGAGGGTGGAGTCTTCTAGTATAAAAACAATAAAACAATTGTTTTGTTCATTCATATAAAAACGATTTCCTTTGACCGTTTCGAGCAAGTTATTTAAACTAGATATAAAGCGTTTTTGTTCAATGTATTTGTTTACTCATAAATAGGATTCTGGTTGAGTTGAAACAGATGTATGAAAATGTCTGCTTTCGGTTGTAATAGTCTAAGAATAATGAGTTTACTACAAAAATTTTAAATTAGACCAGTACATAGGTTGGTTTCAGCTTACATTAATTCCGACAGAAGATTTTTGCCTAGGATCGTTTCGTCTGGTGCGTGTACCAAATCTAAGGTGGGAGAACAACTTTTGGGAGTCGAAAAACTTTGAAATATTTTTACTATTTCCGGTTTTTCGCATATACAACTCGAAAACGGTCCATATTTTGAAAACAACCTTACTTTAGTAAATTATATGGGACAAAATTTCGCGTCGATAAAAAAATATAATGCAAAATTGGTCCAGTAGTTCGATTTTGAATGGGGATCCAAAATACAGAAAAATTTTCCAACTTCACCAAAAACTGTGTTTTACCCATTTTCAGTGCGCTGTTACTTTCCAACATCAAATTTAATCAATACCTTGCCTCACTAAAAGTTGTAGAGCACCAATCCGTGAGTTCAAAAAGCACTAAATTGGGCTAATTTTGTTCGACTCATGAAGCAAAGTTTCGAAAACTCTAAAATTTACACTATAGAGGTTTCGTTCTGTTTCGATGTCTACGTGTCCGGGAATCAATTCTGACTTCATTCTGAGGCTTAGGTATGTCATGTGAATGCATCTGGAAATTGTTAAATTTCTTGATAAAATAAAAGAATCTCTTGCCAAATGCTTGTCTGTACATATTTGTACATATTTTGCTAATAATATTACTACAATATTACTTGGACCACTTAAATAAATATACAATCTAGAATTTAAACAGAAAGGCAGTAAGCATGAAAAAAATTATTATCCCAAATTATACATAAAAGATAAATCAATAGTTATAATAATCAAGTTATTTGCGTCCAAATTTGTATGCTCTAACGAGATAATCTATATATTAAAAGAATTTATGAAAACTTGTGGCAGTCAGTACGGCCATTCTATCCGGCCGATTTCCTTATTTCTTTTTTTAAATTGCAGGTAATTATTCACAGATATGTCATCAAGCATTACAAATCATGTATCTTTCGTCTTACAAACGTTATAATCAAATGCAAATTTCTGCTGTGTATTCTTTATGGGGGGTTTTTTTTGGTTCTTTGTCCACTTTGCGTTCGTATACCATCCATCCAATTGCTTTGAAATTTTGCATAGTAACACACGGTAACCCTGGGAAGGTTTTAGGCCATTTACCGAAGTCCTAGGACATTAGGGCTACGCCCCAGTGGCCCTCAAAGTTTCAATGTTAATCTTATGGAAGAAAGGATTTCTATTGATTTTATCAGGGGCACAAAAACAGCTGTTCGTATAAAAAACTTAGCAACACATCATGTTTGTTTACTTTCATTACCATAGCAACATTACTTAGAAAATTTGAAGAGTATTACCTTTTTGAGGTTACTATGACAAACTAAAAACAAACACAAACAAAAATCAACGAAAAATGCTAACTATATTTTAATTCAATTCAAACATTGGTTGTTACAAACCTATTATATATAAAACAGCTAATTAGGATCAAAAACTGAACATAATCATTCACAGATATGTCAAGTCTTATATATTATCATCCGTTCAGCCGCTATTCACCCGAAAAGGAGCTCCGGTATACAATCCTTCAAATTTCCCATGTTAATCTTATGGAGATTAACATTAACTAATGCTTAATGAGTTTGAGTCAGCTGCCAAATAAAACAGCTGATTTATGCTCGGTCACCTATGTACAAACGAGCCAAAGATTAACGAGATTCTTTATCGAATTTTCCACCTGCGAGCGAAGCGAAGCAGCCATCTGAGGCCGAAGGCCGAGCCGGGGTTGGGACGCGGAGCGTCCAGGGCAGAGCCCCTAGTTTTAAATAATCTATTCCAATTTTGTTTCATGGTTAGTCTGAACCTAAACACAAAACTCTAAACTCTTTCAAAACTGGACGATCACAAACATAATGCTAGGTATCATCATCTATTGCTAACCTGATTCACGGTGAACACTAATGAGACCCTTCAGGTCGGTCAACCCTAAGATTTAAATATAAAGCCTGGCCTTATAATTTAAAGATTGTGGAAGTAAAATACATACAATTACTGTCTGGCATATTTTTCCCTCCTACATTACACAATCAAACAAACTACAAGCTTTTTGCAAAAGGTTATTTTGCATCAATCTTTTCTTGGAAAAAGTGAAAATACGATTTGATTTAAACATTATGTGGAGTAAGTCTCCCGTGAAAAATCACAAGCAGATTAATTGGGTATAGAACAGAAATTCATAATTTCAAAAATACAATTTAAAAACAATAAACCTCACTATGCTGAGGGAATTTTTAACTCCTTTTTACAATTATAAGGATTATTTTTAGATATGATTTTATAAAACTGTGGACATATTTGTTAAACATTTTTTAATATTTATAAATTATTACATATCAAAATAAAACTAACAATATTATCTTTTGATTGCATTTATTTTATATTTATATATTAAATGATTTAGAAGTTATTATAATTTAATGAAGAATTTATTAATAATACTTATATTTATATGTTATGCGAATATGTATGAATGTTTCTGAAGCTAAACGAATTTGTACCTATGAATATATTGATGATAAAAGGTTGTATCTATATAATTTTAGCAGAATTTGTACCTATGAATATATTGATGATAAAAGGTTGTATTTATATAATTTTAGCAGAATTAAAATAAATGGTACCAGGAACTGGAACATACTTTCTCACAAACATATTTAAATTATCAAACAGATTCACTGTGACTTCATAATTAATTGTAGGTGGGATAGGAGAGGTGATTTACTAAAGTATGAGATTAACTAATAAATATTATTATTATTACCTAGAGAGAAAACTAGTCGATCGATTTCGAACAAATTTGTACCAAACACGTCAATTAGGCCTGTATAGATGCACGAACAAAGGTCATGAAAAGTTGTGAAAAACCACCTTTATCCCCAAAAAACCCCAAAAATCAGTTATTATTAGCTAAACGAGAATTTTTAGAAAGATGCGGTTTTTGCAAATGGTAGGGTACATTAAAGGCTACAAATAAGCTAAATTTTATCAAAATCGTTAGAGTCGTTTTTTATAAAAAAATAATAACAGATTTTTGAAAAGGGGGTTGTTTTTTTTAAAAATGTTTCATAACTGTTTTTCGTGCATCTATACAGGCCTACTTGACATGTCTGGTGCAAATTTGTTTGAAATCGATCGAATAGTTTTCGCTCTAGCTTTGTATACATAAAGACAGAAATTTTGTAAAACATACTTTTTTGGACTCAGGGAGTCCCAAAACGGATATTTCCACAAAAATCACAACATCGACTTTTATTGCGATCACTATACTTTCTCTATACTATAGTATAGTGAGAAAGTAAAAGTGCTGCTAAACAGAACTCAGCCTTCGCTGAACACCTACTCGAATCAGGACACCTATAATGATCTACCATCCAAGAAAATATAGAAATAATAAAAACATGCAACAAAAGCAGGAAATGGATGTACTGGAAGAGTTTAAAATATACAAATACTCCAAAAACAACCCTTCAGAAATCTTAAATGATAAACTGAAATTCAAATTTTTTTTATGTCACAAAATAATGGACACAGATAGTAGAGAAGCATAAACTGTAATCTTTCCCCACCTCTTCTCAAGCAGAACATGTACAACCATATCACGCTTAATGCATCCACGTTTATTTAAACAAACGACAAACCATTTAACCACTTTACATATTGTAAATTTAATGAAAAATATTTAACCAGTGTGATTGTTATTGTGTGATATGTGTGTTGTGTGTGACTTGAAAATTATTCTGTGAAGTAGAAACTGCTGTCGTCAGTTTACAGGCTGACATACATCTCAAAAAGCAAGCCGAATATTAATTTAGTACTGTGATCAAGAAGTTTGACTTATAATGAAACATTTTTTAACCTCAAATAAAATCTTATAACGTATTATATTAGTTCTATACCTTAGATTCTTTTTAATCAGCTTTACAAGACATTATATTTATTATTGATTGAAGTTGTCAACATAACCACAAAACATTATCTAAGCCAGGTTTGGTTTAAGCGTTACAGATGGAATCAGCTGTTGCAGTATATTGTTACTCACGTACTTACGTACAAAAGTACACTCGCATTAAATTATCAATTTGATTTATTTTGTCATACAGTTCAAGCTATACAAATCTAATTATGTATTGTACGTGTTAATTTACTACGAAAACTGTCTGAACACAATTAATGTTTTATTGTTTATTTTTGAGATAAACCATGTTTTATAAATTATTTAGAATGTTGAATATGATCCCTAAATTGAAAACTATACATCTCTCAATTAAAAATACAAAAACACGACCTATAAATAAAACCAGAAATCGTGGGTAACTTTTTAGATTTATTCCGAAATTCATAATTTTTAATATAATGCGATTTACAGTTACTACCAACAAATGTTAAATGAAAGTTGAAATAGTTATTTCAATCTATTTTATCGAAATAATTTCCGACGTTCACTCAAAAACTCTGATCATACAGCGCATGCGTAAAGACCCAAGTCCCGCATACTATCCACACCCTCTACCCCGAACCAAGTGCCTGAGTCCTAATCAAAAATCCGACCCTACAGCGTATGATCGAGGTCACCGCTACCCCCAAATCCCTACCCTGATTCAATTGCCTACGTTCAAAAGCAATCGTTATTTCCGTAAAAATATCAGATATACAATAACATGTGTGCATTTGCTTTACCGCGAGTCTCCGAGGGATTGTTGAGCAGAGGGTGGACTCCTATGGTTTGTTTAGTGAAATAACTTTTTATAATTTAAGTAAATGATTTTCTGGGAAAAATCTTAAGTACGTCATACATTCCAAATAAACCACTCAAACCAATAACAACATTAAAACGTCCAATCAAATCCAACCAATAGAGTTCCACGGTTTCTCCTGGCGAGGGATTTTATGCGACACTTTCAAGAATCCGTCAAACACAACCTGGACAGACAAATGTAAATCCAATCAGACCGATATTCTGCAGGCGGGGAGGTTCTCAAGGGAAATTCCGACTAAAGTTGGCTTCAAATTTCCCTACAGATCGATTATAGGAAATGTTACTGCATATTCTAAATTTGCGAGGGATTTTTTGTAGAAGTATTCATAAAAAAAGTTGTGTTTGTACGTGTGGCTATGGACCGACCACAGTTTGAATATATGATTTCTTATACGTACTTTTCTGGACTATGCTTTTTCGAATAAGCTTAATATTTCCTCAGTGCTGATTGTGACGGTTTTGAGATAATCTATTTTTACAGATTGTTCATTTATATACAGGGTGTTTGAAAAGTCTGGGAACAGCTTAATATCTAAAAAATGTACGTGTCTTATGGGATAGAAATAAAAGCAGTTATTCACAACCATAAAAGAACCACTTTTTGGTGAGTTTGAAATTTCTGTCCGACATCTTGGCACGAACTTAATTATTTTAAATGGGAAGGTGGTCATATGATACATCAATTCAATGTAGAATTTCAAGAGAAAACCAACGGTGAAATTTGCACGTATCTTTAACCGATTCAAAATGACGGCCTAAAACAACGAAATCGTGTTTTCCGATTTTGTCCCACTTTACAGTACTATAATAATAATTTAAAAAATAATTATTCCTCTTTTTGGACTCAGAATTAAATAAGCTTTCAAACGATATTTGAGAGTATTTAAAAAATTTTAGTTGCAGACATTTTGATTTTTTCAAAATTGAGTTTGAAAGCTTATTTAATTCTGAATCCAAAGAGAAGAATAATTAATATTTTAATAAAAAAATAGTACAGAAAAATTGGGTAAAATCGGAAAACACGATTTCGTTGTTTTTGGCCGCCATTTTTAATCGGTTAAAGATATGGATGTGCAAGTTTCAGCGTTGGTTTTCTCTTGAAATTCTACATCGAAATCATGTATCACATGACCACCTTCCTTTTAAAAAAAATTAAGTTAATTCCAAGATGGCGGACAAAAATTTCAAACTCTCCAAAAGTGGTTATTTTATGGTTGTGAATAAGTGCTTTTATTTCTATCTCATTAGACTCGTATATTTTGAGATATTAAGCTGTTTCCAGACTTTTCAAACACCGTGTATATTAGTACTAGACGACTCCACACCCTCTGCTCGCTTCGCACTCTACTTACGGGACACGCTGTATACACAATAACACTTTCTTATAACGACGGGGGTTTTGGAAGGGAGTTTTGGACGGAGGTTTTGGACAGGGGTTTTGGACGGGGGTTTTGAACGGGGGTTTTGGACGGGGGTTTTGGAAGGGGGTTTTGGACGGGTGTTTTGGGATGTTGTAAATAAGTTTTCTAAAGTTCATCCTGACGTTGAATAGCTGTCACTAGATACAGAGGTTGCATGTCGCTTTCCGTCTTTTAAAAATAAATTACTAAATACAATTTTTAAGCGTAGCGTATGAATTCGTTAGATGATTATCATATTCTTACCACTGAAATTTATGGTGTTTTAGGGGCTTTACAAAGGAGGGTCACAAGATAGATGTTGCTATTTAAAAAAAAAAAGTTGTCCTTTTATGTCCCCCTTTCAAAAAGGGGGCCACATTTTTAACAACTTAAACACCATACAGAGGTTGTACGCTGATGTAGAAATTACAATTATATCGAGTTGTATCACGATTTATTTTCACTCTGTATAAATCTGAAATACTTAAAGAAGCACTTACATTTTTCGTACTTTTACTACACTTGTAGAATGAATTTGTTTCAATATGTTTTCATCACATAATAAAATTCTTTCCTACCTATCCACCCTGAATATACACAGGCTGTTCAGAAAGGGTTCCAAAAATTCAGGGCGTGATCCCCCATATCAAAATAAGATAAAAATTCCAATAACTATAGGTAAAAAAATGCTCCGTTTTCTATCTAGCCGCCATTTTGTTATTTTTACAAAATAACTCATAGCTAGAGAAAGGTTTGACTGATTGAGTTCAAACTTAGTGTGAAGTTTAAAATATCAGTGATCCATCGAAATACCACTGACTTACTGATGATCACTATATCTCAAAAACAAAAAAACAAATTAACTTGAGACTTAACATAGCGGTTCCCCTTATGCTATAGATGTGCTATAAGACCGGATTTTAAAATATTTTGCGTTTAAGGTTAATAAAAAGTAAAAAGCATTAGAAATATAGATAAGAGACAAATGCAACT
>JAGFPH010002961.1:69320-84410 GCA_018207615.1 Philaenus spumarius | reverse complement strand
TTACTTTCTCACTATACTATAGTATAGAGAAAGTATAGTGATCGCAAAAAAAATCGATGTTGAGATTTTTGTGGAAATATCCGTTTTGGGACCCCCTGAGTCCAAAAAAGTGGTTTTTACAAAATGTCTGTATGTATGTATGTCTGTATGTATGTCTGTATGTCTGTATGTATGTCTGTATGTATAAAAAGCTAGAGAGTAAACTATTCGATCGATTTCAACCAAATTTGCACCAGACATGTCCAGTACGCCTGTATAGATGCACGAAAAAGGGTTTTGAACAATTTTGAAAAACAACCCCCTTTTTGGCCAAAAAACCCCCAAAAAATCAGTTATTATTTTTTTATAAAAAAACGGCTCTAACGATTTTGATAAAATTTGGCTTATTTGTAGCCTTTAATGTGCCCTACCATATACAAAAACCCGCATCTTTCTAAAAATTCTCGTTTAGCTAATAATAATAATAATAACTGTTTTTGGGGGGTTTTTTGGCCATAAAGGGGGTTGTTTTTCAAAATTTTTCAAATAATTTTTACGTGCATCTATAAAGACCTAATTGACGTGTTTGGTGCAAATTTGTTCGAAATCGATCAAATAGTTTTCTCTCTAGCTAATAATAATAATATTTATTAGTTAATCGCCTACTTTAATAAAAGTATGCAAAGCTAGAGAGAAAACTATTCGATCGATTTCAACCAAATTTGCACCAGACATGTCCAGTACGCCTGTATAGATGCAAGAAAAAGGGTTTTGAATAATTTTGAAAAACAACCTCTTTTTGTCCAAAAAAACCCCAAAAAATCAGTTATTATTTTTTTTATTAAAAAACGGCTCTAACGATTTTGATAAAATTTGGCTTATTTGTAGCCTTTAATGTGCCCTACCATATACAGAAACCCGCATCTTCCTAAAAATTCTCGTTTAGTTAATAATAATAATAATAACTGATTTTGGGGTTTTTTGGCCATAAAGCGGGTTGTTTTAAAAAAATTTCAAAACCATTTTACGTGCATCTATGAAGACCTAATTGACGTGTTTGGTGCAATTTTTTTCGAAATCGATCGAATAGTTTTCTCTCTAGATAATAATAATAATAATAATAATATTTATTAGTTAATCTCCAACTTTAATAAAAAAAACTCTCCTACCCCACCCTACAAGTCACAGTGAATCTGTTTAGTAATTTAAATGTATTTGTGAGAAAGTATGTGCCAGTTCCTGGTACCGTTTATTCGGTTTTATAATATTACTAGTTGGCCCGATCCGGCTTTGCACGGAGAGAAAAATCAAAGATAAATATGGGGATTTTTAGTAATTTTGGCGCCCCCAAAACCCCCTAAAATTTCGAATTTTTTTAAACCTTTCTTAGCGGGCACCTGTTTGATCCAGAGGAAGCTACATATCAAATTTCATTTCAATCCTTTCGGTGTTTTTTTAGTAACTTTTACTCCCTCCCAACCCTCCCTAAAATTTCGAATTTTTTGAAAACCTTTCTTAGCGAGCACCTATTGCCCTAGAGGAAGCTACATATCAAATGTCATGCCAATCCTTTTGGTGTTTTTATTTAGTAACTTTGAACCCCCCCAACCCAACCATCCCTATGATTTCGAATTTTTTTAAAACCGTTCGTAGCGATCACCTAGGGCCCTAGAGGAAGCTACATATCAAATTTCATTCCAATCCTTTCGGTGTTTTTTTTAGTAACTTTGACCCCCCTCCCTAAAATTTTGAATTTTTTGAAAACCTTTCTTAGCGAGCACCTAGGGCCCTAGAGGAAGCTCCATACCAAAGTTCGTTCCAATCCGTTTGGTGGGTTTTCAGATTTCGTGATGAGTGAGTCAGTGAGGCGTATTTGGATTATATATATAAATATATATGACGCATTCTCCAGCGGAAAAAAACCGCTTTGTATATGAAATACCGAGGGATCTATTTTTGTTGATACACATTCTTCTCATATTGAGTCTTATGAACTTAACGTCAATTATCTTCACTAAAGCTTCAATTCTGCATCCACTAGTTAGAGAATCAGAGTAGCTAATTACGCTACTCCATGGCTAATTCGGGCATCAAGGATGTGCAGCTCATTTCGTATTCGGTTTATAACCAACCCCATACCCACTCATCTTGCATTCTGTGCCTCATCTCCTTGCTCGTGTTTCAGAATAAACAACTTTTTTAAACTTAACGAAGTAACCTAATATCGAGTCCTGATTATTAGCGAATTTCCATAGGAAAAATGAGCTATTGCAGTGGCCCTTGTGGTAAGACCCAAGGTTGGGAGTAGCAAATGAGCACCGATCATGGTCCCCAGACCACGCTTTGGGGTGTCGTTAAAAATCGTATATATATATATATATATATGTATATATGTGTTCGCACTCTAGGGGCCGCCTTTCAAGTCCGATGTGGTTCAAATTTGGAACACTTGTTGGTTGTCTACGTCGCTCGGACGAGTTTGTTAGCCGCAAAAATTCAACAATCGGAAACACAGTCATGTTTTGACCGGAAGTAACTATTTTTTGAGATTTTTCCTACGAGAATGAATTAGGTTTTGAGGTTTTTCTACAAATTTAAATGAAGGATGTTATTCTGCACATTTTTTTTACGCGACCTTATAGCTCGCTTGGTTCCCCCAAAATCGATCAAAACGTAAAATAATATAGAAGTACCCGGTTCAAAGCCATGTGGTGGATCCTATCGTGGGGTTGGCGTGCGAAGCACGCAATGCATTGTTTGTTGAAGATACTCCCTATACGGGGTTTGGCATGCGAGGTACGAAATGCTTTTTGTATTGAAGACACTCCCAATATGTGGAATGGCGTGCAAACCATTTTGCAGCTATTCAGCACCGTTGTGAATAGATCTAGTTCCCAAATTGTTGGTTGAAACCCTAAAACATAGGCCTATAAACTTAATTTGGGAAATTTGCTCAACTCACGTCAGCGGTTCAGCTGCGTGGTCGAATTATTTAGATGTTTTGATTGAAAGGTGACTTGGTCGAGAGTTTTGCTATGATTGAAGAAAATGTGTTCTGCCGTTTGAATATCATCAATTCTTTTCTAGTTGACTTTTTAGAGGTTTTTAGTGTCGGGGTTTAAAATGTTTGTATTTGTTACTCACACTTATCGAACCTCATTATATATAGATGTTTGTTTGGTTATATCAAGTCACGATGGCCGTGGTTGTTAAGGCGTGAAAGCTTTATCAATCGTCATGGTAACCATCAATGGAAAAGTTCCGGGTTCAATTCTCATTGACCCTGAATAACTTTCTAAATGGTTTCTTAACAGACATCATTGTCTGTAGTTCGGATTCCACGTAAAACTGTAGGTCCCGTCTTCATTAGACTTAATTAAAGTGCAAAACAGCAGGATGTTAAAAAAAGTTTGGTTATATCTTTGAATATTACATTTTATAGACCGGGATCTGAAGGGGGTTGAGTATGCATGGAAAGCCTGACGCAATTTTATTTCTGATTATTGTTGTAGGCACTATAGTGATCATGAAAAGCCATGTTGTCGCCCCGCAGGGTGGTCGACATCGTTGGGGGGAGGGGGGAATATGGTTGGGGCGCCGTTTATTAAAACGCTTATAACTTGAGAACCGTTCAAGATAGAACATTAAAAAAAGCGGCAATATACTCCATAAAATATGAGCTTTAAAAAAGGTAATTACGTTTATAGTCGTATAGTTGTTGGTTTATGAGTAAAGAGCATTTTTATTGGTAAATGAACAAAAATGGTGATTCAAATAAGCAAAACCAATAGTTTTGTACTAAGAAAATCACTAAATAGGTCAAGTATAGACATTTAAGTTATTAAAAGTGCTTCAATAAATTTAAGAAAGCATGTTGGACAGTAATGCTACTGGTGTTTTATACGTAGAACTAATTATATACAAGTGCTCCGCGCGCGCCACCGGCGACGAAAAACCAAACATTTTTTACCTTGTTCTATTTTTTTTTCTAATGTTTAGTATGAAGGACTGGTTTAACAAAAACAAATCATGCAACCACTTTTTAAATAACAGTAAATGTACCACAATTTAAAATGAAAATCATCTTCCTGAGAATAATACTTTTCGAGGTGCAGCCATTCAAATTTCAAGCAAATTGTCAAAATTTTCAAAAATTGTTAGTTTTTAGATAGCATTATTTGTGTTTTTTCACCGTGAAACAAGGGTTTTTCAGCAAAACTGATAAGGACTAATTTTAAAGTACAGAAATATTTATATATAATACGTGAAGCCGTTTTTTGTAAACACAACTCCTCCCTTATTTCTGGACCAATTTTAATGTTTGAGGTTTCAAAAAATTCGTCTCATTTCGTAGTTTTGCAATAAGGTTTTAGATGTCAAAAATTCATATCCTTAATGGCGTGAGCTTATCTCAAAGGTCGGGTTTTCCCCATAAGATTAACATAGAAAATATTTAAAAACCATTTCTATACAAAACAGCTGTTTATAATAAGAAACAAACTAATCCAGCTGATTTAGTAGATGTAAATAACGATGATTACAGTATTCAGAAGGTTAAAAAAACATTTTAATACAAAACAGCTGTTTATAATAAGAAACTAACTAATACAGCTGCTTTGTGGAAGTAAATATTGATTTTTATAAGGGAGGAAATTAATTATTTATTCAAATTATAAAATTTACGAACTAATTTGTTTTGAACATTTAACATTATTTACCATCTTAGTTTTGAGGTTATTATTTATAACTTTTTTGTTAGGTTTTTGATTAAGTGTAGACCTGAGCCTTACTGGTTCTTTTAACCTTTATTATTACTGCTGTTATCTATATATATAAAATTCAATGTATGTCCGTCTGTTTGTACGTTTGTCTGTTTGTCCTTTATGCATTACCAAACCGTCCATCCGATTGCTTTGAAATTTTGCATAGTAACACAGGTAAACCCTGGGAAGGTTTTAGGCCATTTACCGAAGTCCTAGGACATTAGGGCTACGCCCCAGTGGCCCTCAAAGTTTCAATGTTAATCTTATGGAAGGTCAATCTTAAGGAAGAAGAAGAAAGATTTTCAAAAAACAGCTGTTCGTATGAAAAGCTTAAAACAGCTGATTTTGATCAACAGCTGATTTTGATCAACAACTGATTTGGATCAAAAACTGAATATAATTTTAGGTAAGGTAAATCAAGCAATAGCGAAGCATTGCCGGGTCCACTAGTAAAATATAAGAAATAATTTGATTTGAACATTTAACATTATTCACCATCTTAGTTTTGAGGTTATTATTAATCCTACACTTTTATTATAAATTAAACATAACATATGTTTTTAGAAGGTCGCACCGGGGGTTGGCGTGCGGAGCACGCAGGGGTCTCCCTTAGTATAACTTTAATATGTGACCGAAATGGGATCTCTACCATGAATAGCTTCTGAGATAGAGCTGTTTGAATGTTGGGTACACTTCAAAGAAATAAATAATATGGAATGTAAAAAAACCAAAAGTAATTGAAAAATGTAAGTTGTTAGAAAAGGGTACTGTTACATACAATTTTTACATTTACAGAAATGAAATCCTCTTGGTTGCTTACAAGAAAGTTTGAGCGTTATTAGCGAATTTCCATTGGAAAGGTGAGCTATTGCAGTGACCCTTATGGTGAGATCTAAGGTCGGGAGTAGTAAATGAGCACCGATCATGGTCCCCAGAACTCGTTTCGTGGTGTCATTAAAAATTATGTACACAAAGTGTTCATAAAGTCCCTTTAACCCCTTCATTATTTTTGTTACTGAAAAGACTTTGTATACAACTTGTGTTGCATGACGGAACAAACGTTTTTGGGGGGCTTGAGGGGGTATGGGTAAAAAATGTCAAATATAAAGGTAGGCCATGTAGTACACCATTTAAAAACCTATTAAAAGAGAAACAGAACGTGGCAAAATAGAGCCTAGTATCTTGCTTCGTTTCAAAGTAATGGACAATCAAAGTTCTGAAAAATGATATTGTTATCATAATTAGCAGGATATTAGGAATAAGTAGGTTGTATGTTATTTTCCAAAACTTTGATTGTCCATTACCTTGAAACGAAGTAAGATATTAACAGTGAATGTTAATATGACAGTGATATGACAGTGAATAGTTGACCTCCACACTAGTAAGATGTGGTCATATCAGGAAATCAGTTTTTTAATATTTTTTTACTTGTACTGCAGTACCTAAACTTTTATGTTATATTTATTTACGTGTAATGTGTGTCAGTTTTATGTGTGTATGTGTTTATTCATCTGATGATGGTATGTGTTATACCGAAACAGCTGTAATAAAGTATTAAAATATACTAAACTCAAGATTGCTACTTGACGTAAGTACTAGTAATAAACAGTAAGATATTAAGCTCTAGTTTGCGCCATTGTGTTTCTCTTTTAGTAAGATTTTCAATGGTTCTTTGAGATTATTTACATGACCTAAATTTATATTTGAAATTGTTAACCTCAATACCCCCCAAAGAACCAAAAATAATAGAGAGTCAGATATGTCAAAATATTTGTTCTGTTATACAACACAAGACGTATACAAAGTTTTGTTAACTTATTTTCAGTAACAAAAATAATGAGGGAGGGGTTAATGGGACTGTATGAACACTCTGTATGGTGTAGCATAATTGACTTTTAGTTTTATTTTACTTAGGAGAAAAATGTGTATATTTTTAGTTCTCAGTTTTTCTACATTATGTTTAACTAGGGGCTCTGCCCCTGGACGCTTCGCGTCCCAACCCCGTCTCAGATGACTGCTTCGCTTCGCTCGCAGTTGGAAAATTCGCTAAAGAATTTCGTTAATATTTGGCTCGTTTGTACATAGGTTTGTAAAATTATGAAACCAGGCTTAAATATATTAACAGTAATTACAAGATTAATTATAACCTTAAATACATGCTTCGAAAACGTGAGAGGCTTTCATTACGATTTTAGTCCTAGTTCTACTATCTTCTGTCAACTTAAGTTTTTAAACCACGCCTAAATATAGTAAAAAGTATTGCAGGATTAACATAACCTCAATACTATGTTTCAGAAATGAGCCAGGCCTATATCACAGAATTTACTAATATAATTTATCCATATTTGCCAATTTTACCTTTTTTTTGACAAAATAAATTGTTAAATCAGGCCCAATTTATTCTAATTTCAACGTGCTAAAACAGTATAAATTAGCTTGTTTTTTTAACAGTAATTAAAAACTATCCAATTAACACCTGATTTTGGATAATACAACAGTATAAATTGGCTTGTTTATAAACAGCTGTTTTGATCGATTTATTTACTATTTCGTTGTTATTTTGTAACCAACATGGCAATCCATAAGACCCTATGTTAAAATTTTTCTACTTTTAAATTAAATTTTCTGAAAAAATTGCGTTTTTACACGAAATACAACTATAAGGGTGTACTTAAAAAATCAAAACCACACCTAAATACAAAATTTCTTTGAATTCGTTAGAGCCGTTTTCGAGATCCGCGACAGATACAAAGATAGATACAAGAATTGCTCATTTAAAGTAATATACGACTAGGGACTCTGCCCCTGGACGCATTGGGTCCCAACCCCGTCTCGGAGTACGGCCTCAGATGGCTGCTTCGCTTCGCTCGCAGTTGGAAAACTCTCTAAAGGCTCTCGCTCAACTTTTGCTCGTTTGTACCTGAGTGAACGAGCATCGTTCATTATTTTTAACATCCGGATTGTATCCATAATGTATCTATTCGAATATTTAGTGACTTTGAAGGAGGTATAAAAAGAAGCTGTACCTATTCGCCTTGTAAGAGACTTGAAAGGTGGTATAACAAGAAGTTCTGATTTTAAATTTATGCGCGTTGTTGAAGACATAAGATCTAGCGCATTCAATTCCTGAAGTCAAATAACCCTTGTCCCTATGCAAATTTTCATCAAAATCGTTAAGAGCCGTTTTCGAGTACCGCGTCAGATACAAAGATAGATACGAGAATTTCCCATTTAAAGTAATAGGATTTTAATTGATATTTTGTAGTTTTTGTTTGTTTATTGATTTTTCTTTGTAGTGTGAATTTATATGTATTTTAAAATTTGAGGTTAAGTAGAAGAGAGGACCCAACAATTCTAACTTCGCCTCAATAGTAAAGGTTGTTATTATTATTGTTATTTACTCAATTACAAGTAAACATAATATTTGTACTAACTAAACAAAAATAAGCTTAGAAAGACAGGAACAATATTGGAAACCCCGATGTAATAAAAACTGTGTGGGGTGGTTTTCAAAAACATTATTCATACAGCAAACAAAATTTTCAGTGTTGTACTGCCGACCGAGTTCCCAATAATTTACATTAAATACGTCACTTTGTACATCTAGTGTCTACTTCATAATATCTAGGCGTGTATTCTCTTCACAAGACAGCATAGACGCACAAAGGTTGCCAAGAGTCAACTAATTGCTTAAACTATACAAAGGCGAGTGTTACTGTGCACCTGGTGACACAAGGTTGAACTAACACAACACCCTTTGTTTCAGCATCAAGTACTCAGCTCACCCTCGCTTTGTGCTTTACAACTTGATTTTGATTAAGAGACGGTTCTGCTTTCCCTTTCATCAAATCAAACAAAATCCTTTGTCATGCAGGAGCTTTTCTTTTTACGCTTAATGAGGAAATGACTTCCTTAACTTGGTTTATTTCATAAGGTCATATACGGGGTGTCAAGAAAAACACTAGCGGGCTATACATGATCGTATTGTGTACATTGAAATAAATGAAAAATGTCTAGTAACTTTTTTTCGAATTCGGCTCAGTTTACTGGCAAATTGTCTACCGAGACATTGTCGTATAGTATCATCCAGTATAAAACAATTCCTCAGGATAACGGTCACAGATACTGATATCGACCCAAGCGCCTCTGTCCTAATCAATCGTAATTTCTATAAAAATGTAATCTGTTTGCATTTGCTTCACCGGGGAAGATGGAGAACAAGAGGCGGAGCCGCTAGTCATCGCTGGGGATGGTGAGTGTAAAGAGTAGGGACCGGGATCATATAGTGTATATATACGAACTTCTTTATTTAATTTTTGTGTGAATACTTCGAGAATAAATGCAATTATACGTATAGAAAAACTAAACTAATAACCATGCAAATACTTTACGCAAATAGCAAATAAAGAATGTTGCAAACCGTTTGGGGATCGATGCTGCCAACCCTCGAGCCAAGTAATTAGGAATGTGTTTGCTCACAACCCTTGTGTCAATCAACACGTTGTCACCCTCGATACCATTTCCACCCCCCCCCTCCCCCACACTCTTACTAATTGATTTCAAGTAGCCTATGTTCTTGTCTTCGCCTAAGTACTGTTTTGTTTTAAACTTTCATCGAACATTCGCGCACAAATCTGCACTTTTAAGCAATGATCCCTACTCGCTGTTCAGTATCTAAAAGTAAGTAAGTAAGTTTTATACATCGCTTCTTTACAAAATCAACAGTATAAAAAATATATAAACTAAACACACTACATATTCTATCAAATAAATATAAGTATACATACTTTACTGTTCAAAATATAATAGGTTCTAATTAGTTTCAAATGAGAAGCAATAAATCCCCGAGGTATATAACGCCTGTAAAGGGCAACAAAACAACAAAAATATAACACAAAATAACTTAGAATAAAAAATGAAGAAAAACAAAAAAATATTTATAGTTTAATTACTATTTAAGCGAGAAATCGCAGAGAGAAATGCAGCCGTTAATGTATGGCAGTTAGAGTTATAAAGTCTTGGTTTACGAAATGATGAAAATGTGCATTATTATTACCAAGTTCTGAGCTACGTTTCGGGAAAAATTCTTATATCCTATTTGTTTATCGGGCAAGTAACAAGTTCCATATAAGTAGATATATCAAACCCATAACATGAGCTTTAATCTGAGATGCGTTGCTAACTTGGATGGTCCATCGTCTGTTCTGGTTAGCGAATTTCCAGAGGAAAATTGAGCTATTGCAGTGGCCCTTATGGTAAGACCCAATTTCGGGAGTAGCAAATGAGCACCGATCATCGTCCCCAGAACACGTTTAGGGGTGTCACTTTTCTAACTTAAAGTATTTTATCTTTGGAACCATTAGAGATATCTTCTTGATTTTTTTAAATGTATTCATCTACTGTAGGAGCACATTTTGAGCTAAGGAAATATTCCTACATAGCCTAATATAGGTTTTACATGTGTTTAAATGTGATTGTAGATGAAAGAAACTAACATTTAAAAAATATTTTTAAATTCCCTGTGCTTAAAATGTGTTCCTAAAACAGATGATCAAATATAAAAAAAATCAATATGATATCTCTACTGGTTCTCAAGAAAAAGGAGGTTTAAGGTGTACAAATTAACATGGGGTTTATAGGACGGTCCGACTCCCCAAATACTCGTTAAAATCATTAGAGTTGAGACGGCGTTAGGTATGCAATGTACGTACAGCTGTGGATCCAGTGAGAAGGCTCACGAAGGATAACGCGTTATTGTAGCAATAGTTGCAAAACATATTTTTCTGCCAATACACATGTGGCATTTTTATGGCTGGTTTTAACCCATAGATAAAAAAGTATAAAATATTTCTCCATCTTCTAAAGTTTTAGAACCTAGTCCATTTTACCCATTCTGTGTCAACTTTAGAAAACATCCCAAGAGACCAAATTGTATCGGTGGGAATTTGGTTTCTTCTTTATAACAAATTATAATTTTCCCATTTTTTTATTAATATATCTTTTAAGTTAGGGCAAAAGGGCTTAAGTCAGAAATTTTTAACGATACAGGAGAAGCACTCAAAGTTTTGACAAACTCATGGCTTGCATTGAAGTATATATTATAAATTCAAAGAAGGGGCGAGATAGGCAATACGGTAGAACATAGCTCAAGTGCTGTTTTGTTATCAGTTCTTATTAACAAGCCATGATAGAAGAGTCGGCTAGAGCAGGTAACTTTTCATAACTGTGGTTTGAGGGTAGGAGGGCGGAAGTAAATCAAACGGTGGTTGTCTCGCTTCCAAGCTGAAGGGATATGACTAGTTACCTGGTCTCCGGCTTGGGAAGTTTTGCATAATTTTTATAAGATTATATGTGTATGTATATTATATATTTAATACGTAAGTGTATATATATTAATTTTTTTTAAACCACGAAAATTAGTTTTTTATATAACTTCGACTATTTTCGATGTTTGACCGCGTAACCATTGAAATCACAAACAATATATATTTTATTCATACAATAACAATTTGTTAACAATTTCTGACCTAAGCTCTTTTGCCCTAACTTCAAAGAATATAAAAATTTTATTTTAACACGTTTTACGTCCAATGCATGTGTTTAACAAGGTTGTCAAAAGTATTGATAATTTTCAGAAAAGTAAACCACTACATAGAATACTATCTAACACATCTTCGTGTTGTACTTCCAAGCCCCACTAGTTCATGATGTCCTCACTGGATATATTGCTTGGGTTTGTGACTGCTCGGTCACTAGGTATCTTTACAAAAGTGCTCAGTTCTATTTAATCAAGTTCAGCTGTCACCGGTCTAAGAATATTTAGGACGAATTATACCAAACAACCACCTTCTACAACACTGTAACTTAATCATCCGATTGTTTTATTGGAGCAGATTCTGATGACAATCCCGGTTCTGCAAATTCGAGAGCGAAGAACGAACAAGAGTTGAAAAAACTCGTTCCCCAGCACGTGTCATCTTACAACTCACAAAGAATTGTAATCATTTGTTATAGCGTAAACATAATTAAAGGAAAGTTTAAAAAATATATATACAGGGTGATTTTTAAGAATGGAAACGGCTTTATATTGCGCAACTGGGACGTTCTTGGCGGTATAAACTTATAACCTGTACAGTTTTAAAAATCCTACTTTTTGGTGGTTTTGAAATTGTTGTCCGCCATCTTAGTTCCGCCATATTGGATTTAACTTTATTATTTTAAATGAGATAATGGTTATATGACACATCACCTCAATGTGAAATTTCAAAATAAAAACAATGGCGCAAACCGTTTTTTGATAGATGCCTTCGTTGTAGAGTTATTAGCATTCAAAGTTGCAGTTTTGAGAAAATTGTGTTCACAATAAAATTATTTAGAACGCACTGCTTTATCCATTTTTACATTTTTTATTCATGAAGTATCCGTTTTTACATTTTTTATTCATGAAGTATCTAAAAAACTAAATTTAAATAAAGTAGTTAACTAATTTTGACAGAATACCTTTCTAAAGTAAATGTTCAAAATGCTTCTCTTCTACAGCTTGGCAGTGTGCTAACCTGGAATAATATTCGTTTGTAACTTTTTGTATCATGTCTGGTGGTACACGAGCAGAATCATCAATTATTCTTCTCTTCAATTCGTTAATATCTGCAGGCTTTGTCTGGTAAACTTTTTGTTTAAGGTACCCCCAAAAATAGTAATCAAGAGGAGAGAGGTCTGGTGACCTCGCAGGCCATTCTATTTCTCCTCTTCGACCTATCCAGCGATTTGGAAAATGTTCATTTAAAATTTGCCGCGCCCTTAGATAATAGTGAGGTGGTGCCCCGTCTTGTTGAAACCATAAGTTATCCAAATCTTGTCCAAGAGTTTCCCGGATATTTGATATAATCCTACTCACTAACAAGTCGCAGTAAGTTTCTTCTGTTAAATTTCCATCTAAAATAAAAGGTCCTACAATACAATGACCAACGATTCCCGTCCAAACATTTACTTTCTGAGGATGTTGCGTATGAGCTTCCATCATCCATCTGGGATTATTTGTGCTCAAATATCTACAGTTTTGCTTATTCACTTCACCATTTAACAGGAACGTTGCCTCATCAGAAAATACTATTAAATTAGAAAAAATATTGTCAATGTCTAATTTTTGAATTACTGTATCACAGTACTCTACTCTGCGGTCAAAATCGTCTTCCGAAAGTTCTTGCACCAAGTGTAGCTTATAAGGGTGAAATTTATTTGTCTTGAGAATTTTTTGGATTGAAGAATAACTTATGACATGTTGGTCAACGACTTGTCTAATTGATGAATGCGGGTCGTCAACAAAATACTGCAATACATCTAAAGAATTTGCATCAGTTGTAACAGTTCGTGGCCTACCGGTGCGAGGTCGATTATTTACAGTACCGGTTTCTTCAAATCGTCGTACTGTCTTGCTCACAGTGGATTTAGAAATCGGTTCTCGGTTTAGAAATGTATTATTAAATAAATCACATACCTCTTGTAAAGGCTGTACTCTATCACCATACCCATGCATCATCAGCAGCGTTATTCTTTCAGTTTAACTTAAAGGAGGCATTCCAATTTGAATTTTTGTAATTTAATGAACGGAATAAACAGAAGGTACTAATAAAAATGCTTTAAATAATGAACAACTTAACCTAAAACTTTATTTTTACTAGCAATATCAAATCAAGTAGTAGTATAAATTGTACTGTTAGTACATGAAAGAAAGTTAATTGTTGTAAATTAACAGCTGATCTTGCAAACAGAATATGAAATAAATTTTTAACAAATCGTCGCAGCTGATCTTTTAGATACCTATTAGCTTAATTTAGCACCTACAGCTGATGTATGGTTCATGAAATAGCCACTTATTTTTAGTTGTTGCTATGTCCATTTATTGTTATACTTATTATTAACATATCTAACCACCATTTAAATTTAGTTTTTTAGATACTTCATGAATAAAAAATGTAAAATTGGATAGTGCAGTGCGTTCTACCTAATTTTATTGTGAACACAATTTTCCCAAAACTTCAACTTTGAATGCTAATAACTCTACAACCAAGGCATCTATCAAAAAACGGTTTGCGCCATTGTTTTTCTTTTGAAATTTCACATTGAGGTGATGTGTCATATGACCATCATCTCATTTAAAATAATAAAGTTAAATCCAATATGGCGGAACCAAGATGGCGGACAAAAATTTCAAAACCACCAAAAAGTAGGATTTTTAAAACTGTACAGGTTAGCATAAGTTTCTACCGCCAAGAACGTCCCAGTTGCGCAATATAAAGCCGTTTCCATACTTAAAAATCACCCTGTATATATTTTAATCCACTCAAGCTTTAAATTATATTATACATGAATTTCGTGTTGATATGATGAGCAACATTTAACTTTGAACAAAATTACCTTAAAGAAATTTTGTTCAGTAACTTCATATAAATTCAAAAGTTTCATATACATATAAAACACTTTATATAACTAAAAACGCTTCATATAAATGCAAAATACTTCATATTAACGCAAAACACTTTACATAAATACAAAACATTTCATACAAATGTAAAACGTTTCATATAAATACAAAACGATTAATATAAATGCAAAATGCTTCATATAAATACAAAACATTTCAAATAAATGTACTACGCTTCATACAAATGTAAAACATTTTATATAAATACAAACCGCTTCATATTAATGCAAAACGCATGATACAAATGCAAAATATTCATATAAATACAAAACGCTTCATATAAATACTAAACGCATCATACAAATACAAAACAATTCATATAAGAACAAAACACTTCATATAAATGCAAAACGGATCATGCAAATGCAAAACGCATCATACAAATGCAAAACATTTCTTGCCAATGCAAAACGCTTCATACAAATGCAAAACATTTCAAATAAATGTACTACGCTTCATATAAATTCAAAAGATTTCATATAAATGCAAAAGGCTTTATACAAATGCAAAACATTTCATACAAATGTAAAACGTTTCATATAAATACAAAACTATTCATAATTGCAAAATGCTTCATATAAATACAAAACATTTCAAATAAATGTACTACGCTTCATACAAATGTAAAACATTTTATATAAATACAAAACGCTTCATATTAATGCAAAACGCATGATACAAATGCAAAATATTCATATAAATATAAAACGCTTCATATAAATACTAAACGCATCATACACATGCAAAACAATTCATATAAGAACAAAACACTTCATATAAATGCAAAACGGATCATGCAAATGCAAAACGGATCATGCAAATGCAAAACATTTCTTGCCAATGCAAAACGCTTCATATAAAAAC
>JAGFPH010002961.1:28136-45921 GCA_018207615.1 Philaenus spumarius | reverse complement strand
TGGTTGATACTTTTAATACGGGGTTGGCGTGCGAAGCACGCAATGCATTGTATATTGAAGATACTCCCAGTGCGTATATCTCGCTTAGTTCCCCCAAAACGTAAAATACCATAAAAGTACCCGGGGATTTTAACCGTGTGGGGCATCTGACCTGAGATAGCTCTGATAATTTGCACCTCATCCTCGCGGTCTCGGGTTACACACTGCTTAGCTTAGCTTCGTACGGCCACTCCTCTTTCTCGTGCGGCAATGACCTACTTTGCGCTCATCTTACACAAATAGCTATTTTCAGTAAGTGTTCTTAAAAACCTTTGAAGTGCTATCGACTCTATAAGAACCGATTCTACCCCCTTGCAACGTGCTACCGACTCTATAAGAGCGGGTTCGTAAAATCGATATATCGAAGCTAATATTTATCTGACTAATTTGCACTTCACGTAGAACGAAAGTAAATTGAATTCTCTATCCAGTAGGCAGTGCGAGATTGTCTCGGAACAGATTGGAAACAATAGCAGACGACAATATTGTCAGCTGTAGTCTGTAGTTTGATAACTTGTGTGTAGACTACGCAGTTGTCTGTTTTGTTCAAACTTATTCACACTGATTTAGATAAAAACCCGAACCACAAAACAAGGAAAAAAACAATAACTAAACAACTAAATTGTAAGTTATGTTTACTACGTTATCCTTATGTACATTTCGATGACATGGTCATCATCCTCAGAGGGTTTTAACACTACTACATAAGGGTAACAGGCGTACATAAGGGGTACTATATAAGGGTAACGTAGTAAACATAACTTACAATTTAGTTGTTTAGTTATTGTTTTTGTTCCTTGTTTTGTGGTTCGGGTTTTTATTTAAATCAGTGTGATTTTATCGCCACAGTGCTCTTTTATTTGTTTAATTCAAACTTATTGTTTATAACGCGAGTTTTGTAAGTGTTTGATTTATATTATAGTGTTGATTATATGTATATGAATAGTTTATTTTAGGGGATTATAGGGAGTTAATTTGTTTTAAATTATTATATAGGTTATTCTGAATATTTGTCAACTAAGCCTAAGTACGATTAGGGAAGCTCTTGATATGTTGAGCGTTATGTGACGTGCATCGATATTTTTACTTGTAAGTGTTTTTTTACTATTCAAAGTACTACTACTTTTGTATATATTTTATGTTCATAATAAAATTTTTAATATTTTTTATATCTTGAAATTTTCATTCATTAAATTCAGTGAATGTGAGCAGCCTCTAAAGTTTAAAATTTTAGTGAAACATTTTTTCCATTATGATTTTATCATCCAGTATACTTCTACTGGACAATGGTAAGTAAATAAAACTATTACTATATTATTCCCTAATCTTTTCTGAACACACTGATATATAATAAGTAAAATATAAATCTAAATTTGTATTTATTATGAATTTGTTTTAAATATGTTTCCGCGATGCCCTAAAAATGCTTAGCACTAAAGAAAGATCTCCTCAGCACTTGGAGGGTTAAATCGAGACTCAAACGCTCTCGCAGCTTGTATACCTTTTCACAATCGTCGCATGTGAATCTATATACGCATGTTTGGTCTTCTATAGGTTTTGGGTGTGAAGAAATTGTTTAATGGTGTTAGACTACTAGTTCTGTTGAGTCCATGTACGGTAGAAATGACTATTGTAGGTAGGAGACAAAAGACTGACAGTTGACGTCCGGTAGCCAGAAGGTGTACACCAAAACTGTCTTTAAATATGCTGTGTTGTGACGACCTTGGTCGAATAGTTTATTGTGCCTGAAGATGAGATACAATTCTCGAAACGAGCGACATATACCAAAAATAATCTCACTCGACAGAAACATAGGTAAGGAACTTTATTCTAATCGATTAGTGACCTGGATACTGAAAATGAATTCATTATTGTTTTAGTACTCAACTTATGGGAGCGCATAGGAACTTTGAACACCCTGTAGGACGAGCAGAAAGTATTTGATAATAGACAAACCTCCCGCAGATTTCCCTGTGATACCTCCCTAACCCTCAAAGTACGCTTATCCTTGAAAGAATTTATAACGTGTTTAACTCACCCCGGTACAGGTCTAGTAATCAAGAGGTAGGTATGTACAGTATAATACGATTAGGGTCTGTGGTTTCCATAACCACAGTGTGGATGTAAGGGTGACCGCAATTATGTTCCGCTTGGAATAAGTTGTCAATAGTGAAATTAAATGTATTCTGGAACTAAACTCAATTCATTAAAACCACACTAAGGCAAGAGTTTAACCGGTTCAATAAGCCTGTAAACATAAACCGTACATAAATAAATAATTCGACCACGCAGCTGAACCGCTGACGTGAGTTGAGCAAATTTTAAAATTAAGTTTATAGGGCTATGTTTTAGGGTCTCAACCAAAAATTTGGGAAATCGGTCTATTCACGACGGTGCTGAATAGCTGCAAAATGCTTCGCAAGCCATTCCGAATATTGGGAGTATTTTCAATACACAATGTATTGCGTGCTTCGAACGCCATTCCGAATTTTGGGAGTATTTTCAACACACAAAACATTGCGTGCTTCACACGCCAACCCCCGTATTGGGAGTATCTTCAACACACAATGCATTGCGTGCTTTGCACGCCATCTCCACGGCAGAATCCACCACATGGCTTTGAACAGGGTACTTCATAGGTGTTTTACGTTTTGATCGATTTTGGGGGAACCAAGCGAGCTACAAGGTCGCGTAGATAAAACAAAATGTGCAGAATAACATCCTACATTTATATTTGTAGAAACGACTCTAAAAAACATTTATTCTCGTAGGAAAAATCTTAAAAAGTGCGGCCGCTAGAGTGCGAACACATATATACATATCTATATAAAAATATAAAAGCAAATTACCACCCACTCACTCATCACGTTTCTCAAAAACTACCGAACGGAATGAAATAAAATTTGGTATGTAGCTTCCTCTAGGACCATAGGTGCTAACCAAGAAAGGGTTTGAAAAAATTCGAAATTTTAGGGGGGGTTTGGGGGGATCAAATTTATTAAAAATGATTTCTTCAAAACTACAGAACGGTTTGGAATGAATTTTGGGTATGTAGCTTCCTGTAGGGCCATATGTGCCTACTAAAAAAGGGTTTTAAAAATTGGAAATGTTATGGGGTTTGAGTGGTAAAAATTATTAAATCATGATTTCTCCAAAATTACCGAACAGAATGGAATGAAATTTTGTTTGTACCTTCCTCTAGGGCCATAGGCGTTCGCTAAGAAAGGGTTTAAAAAAATTCGAAATTTTAGGAGGGGTTTGGGGGGATCAAAGTTATTACATCACGATTTCTTCAAAAATACCGAACGGATTGGAATTAAATTTGGTATGTAGCTTCCTCTAGGGCCATAGGTGCTCACTAAGAAAGGGTATGAACGATTTCGAAATTTTAGGAGGGGTTTGGGGGGATCAAAGTTTCTAAAATCATAATTTCAGATCTTTTATTATTATGAAAATAGTGTTTTTATTATTTAAGATCTATTTATATATAAGCCAAATACCACTCACTGACTGAACACTTAAAAAGAATACAATTACGTTAAAAAGACTGAACATACCAATCACCACGGGCAACGCCGTACGGGTCAGCTAGTACATATATATATAGACTACATATATATCTATTATTTTTAATGACACCCCAAAACGTGCTCTGGGGACCATGATCGCTGCTCATTTGCTACGCCCGACCTTGGGTCTTACCATAAGAGCCATTGCAATAACTCATTTTTCCTATGGAAATTCGCTAAAAAGCTGTTGGTTGTAAGAACAATAAACTGATTTGATAACTTGGTTGCTATGGCGATGAATGTAAACGCTTTCAACAAACATGTGTTGCCAAGCTTTTTACCTGGTGTTTTATCTGTTATCAATAGTAACGAACCTACCAATTTTCACTACTTTTATGCTTCCAGGGTCTGCTCCAGTAAACGAGAAAGCAACCGGAAACGCAACCGCTTATCACTGTATCCCCATCTAAACAGTGATTCTTGCAGCTGAACGCTTTGACATTGCCTCATTTCAAACCATTTTATAAATCCATCTTTTGTAATTGAGTGCTGAAAAAAAACTGAATATTCTTTATAAAATTGCGAATCCAGCTTGCGTTTCACTTTCAATCATACATTTTTTATTGTGTAAAGACAAAATTTTTAAACTTGGTACTTTAAAAGTGTCAATTACGTGACAAATGAAAAAGAAATTTTGAAATGTGAAACGCAAAACGAATGCGTTTTGTGACTGTGCTTAAAATGAGGCCTTGCAAACAATTTTATGATACAAAATAAATGGTTTTAAATTTAACATTGCTCTTACGAGATGAAAATCCAAGATGGCCGCTACTATAGCAGACTCTTAAGGTACTAACCAATGACTTTGACAGTACTACCCGACTTGGAAGTTATTCGATTTATATACAAAATCTCACTGGCATTGATTAAAGATGTGTTGGCATATGCGTTGGCAATGCAGAAAAAACGGTAGCAGATAACTGCCACATACTTTCTCCCAGTTTAAACTTTATACCTTCCCAAGAGTAGCATAGGAGGTGGTTATTTAGAATTGCAAAAGTAGGACATACCATGGACAATATTAGATGCATGTAACATACATCCATATTATATTATAATATTATTATTAATATTATTATTAAAACTATTCGATAAATTTCGAACAAATTTGCATCAAACATATCAATTAGGCGTGTATAGATGCACGAAAAAAGGTTTTAAAAAATTGTGAAAAACAATTCCCTTTTTGGCCACAAACCCCCAAAAATCTGTTATTATTATTACCTAAACAAGAATTTTTAGAAAGATGCCGTTTTTTGCATATGGTAGGGTATATTAAGGGCTACAAATAAGCCAAATTTTATCAAAATCGTTAGAGCCGTTTTTGAGAGATTTTTATTTTTCTTGTTTTTGGCCAATTTTGGAGGGTAAAAGCCCTTAAAAATAAAAAATTTGAAAAAATAAAATACAACCTGGAGATATTCCAGAACTACACCTACATACTAAATTTCATCAAAATCGAACCGTTGGTATGGTCTCCAGCTCTGTACACATCCTAACAGACACACAGACAGACATCACAAAAAAAAAACACTTTTATGGGTTCAGGGAGCACAAATAATTCCACTAAACAAATAATTCCACTAAAAAATTTTTTTGTTCAGGGAGCAACAACACAGATAATTCCACTAAACATATTTTTTGGTTCAGGGAGCACCAAAACAAATTATTCCACTAAAAATATTTTTGGGTTCAGGGAGCACCAACACAGATTATTCCACTAAAAATATTTTTGTGATCAGGGAGCACCAACACAGATGATTCCACTAAAAAATTTTTTGGGGTTCAGCGGAGCACCAAAACAGATAATTCCACTAAAAATTAAAATTCGAAAATTTGTACGAAAACAATACTTTCTCCATATACTACGTATAGGGTGGAGAAAGTAAACATTCAAACCTTATCCCGACCTGACTTAAGTGATGTACCGGGTGTCCCACAAAGAGGTCCCTATTTTTGAATTGATATGACAGACGTATAGAGCGCGCTACACACTTGAAATTCTACATCCGTGACTAACACATATGTAAAAGAAATACCCCTGATTATCAGTTAATTCTGACTGATCCAAACAAAATGGCGGAAAAACAAAAAACAACAAAATCAGCAACCGTATTTTAAGGGTAAACCTACTTTTATTTAGAATAGGAACAGCTACAGCTGTTTAGACTATTTTAAATCTATCAGCTGACTGCGTGTATCCACAACAATTAACATATTTGGTAATAAACATTGGCATTTGTTATTAAGTTGCATTGTAAAGTGTCTTATATACCATGCCGTTTTCAACTGAGCAAAAAGTGGAATGTTGTTCCTGGGCTATTGCCTTTGAAAATGATTATGAAGCAATAAGGTGTTTTAGGGAAAGGTACCCAGGTGTATTTCCACCGTCAAGGAAATCTATTCGTAAATGGAAGACTATCCTACTAGAAACGGGGTCGATACAAAAAAAAATACCATAGATCCTCCAACATTGAAAATGAAGAAATCGTATGTGCTGCTTTCATGGAACTTCCAAATACGCCTAATTCAGTAAGAAAGGTGGAATCTGCTACAGGGATACCGAAGTCATCTGTCCAAAGGTATGCCAAAAATCAAACATTATAAAACTCATTTAGTTCACGGACTGCTTGAAGATGATCCTGACAGACGATTGGATTTTTGTTCGAAAATAATTGGAAAGACATAAAAGATAGCAAATGGCATGAAGGAATCGTGTTTTCAGATGAAGCGACATTTTATCGAACAGGAATTGTAAACAGGCATAATTTTCATTACTATAACACAAAAATCCACATATCTTACAAGAAAAGAAATTAAAATCAACAGGTATTACAGTTTGGGCTGCTGTTACTAAGGATGGTGTTTTGTCGTATGACATATCCCGACAAACAATGACTGGAGAAAGGTATGCATCAGTTTTAAGCAATCACATAGTTCCTCATCTTTCTCAGCCTGAAATGAAAGACTTTTTTTTCCAACAGGATGGAGCTCCTCCGCATTATGCTAATGTGGCCAAAGCAGTTTTGGACCAAAATCTTCCTAACCGTTGGATAGCTCGTGGCAGCAGCTTCATGGACTGGCCCCCAAGGTCTCCAGACTTGACTGTTTGTGACTTTTTCTGTGGGGCTTTTTGAAGGAGAAGGTTTATTGTCATAACATTTTGCGACAGACGATGAACTAATGAGGTTGATCGAAGAGGAACTGTTGTTGATACCTCGAGAGTTGTTCAGCAAAGCGTATGACTGTTTTCTATTTCGTTGTCATCAGTGCATTGCGATCGATGGACATCAGTTTGAATAAGGTTTATGGATCAAATAGATTTAATTTATTTATGAGTTACTTATATCTTTAGTTCCCTAACGTTGTTTAGTGCTTAGGACATCGTTAAAATTCAATAATTATGTTGTAACACTTAAGCAAATAAAACTATTTTAACGAAAGGTACTATTTCTTTGATATCCCGCCATTTTGTCCTAATGTGTCAGAATTAACTGATACTCAGGTGTATTTCTTTTATATATGTGTATGTTAGGACTGTTGAGTTTCAGGTTTGTAGAGTGTTCGGTGCATCTAATATATTAATTCAAAAATAGGGACCTCTTCGTGGGACACCCGGTACATAAAACTCCTAAAGTAGTAGTCCCATGTAAAAAAGCACATCAACGAAAAGTGCAGGTGGGTAAGATAAGTAAGAGTATAAAAGTAATTTATTCAATAAAGCAGTTCCGGAGGCATCTCCCAAAAGAATGAATAAATTCAAAGTTTAATGTTGCTTTAGCCAGTAAAACTGACGTATATAAGCACATAATATCAGTAAGATATATGATTTCCGTGAACAACAGCTCGGGTTAGTGGTGTTTGAAAAATTACTATCTGAAGCTGGAGTATAATAATGAATACATTTATGAATAAATTTTCCAAAGAACTTAGGAAACCAAAGTGAGTCACAGTTTTTTTTCAGTTGAATCATTATAAAGAAACTAGGGGCTCGACCCTGAACGCTTCGCGTCCCAACCCCGCCACGGCCTACGGCCTTAGATGGCTGCTTCGCTTCGCTCGCAGTTGGAAAACTCGCTAATCTTTGGCTCTTTTGTACCGTGTGACTACGTTATAAGATTTGCTTTGAGGTTATTTGAAATAACGGCAGCCATTTGAAAATCAACTCCTATCGAGTGTACGTACGTGAGTAACATATAATATTACCCTACAGCTGATTTCACCCGTCATCTGTTATACTTAAACAAACCCAGAGTAGATTATACTTTGGGGTTATGTTTACAACTTTGGGTTTATAAGCTATAAATACAACCTTTTATCAACTATATATTTATTTTTACAAAATTTAAAGAAGAGATACCAATTAATTGCTTTAACTTTGGAATCATTCCTACATCTTCTTATAACTTATAAACATATTCGATAGTTAATTTCTTCATTTTAATATTAATAACTTCTAAATAATTTAGTATCTATATATATAAAAATCTTTTGTCACAGTGTTTATATATATATATAATATATAATATTATATATAATATATATATAAAACTCCTCTGAAACTGTTTCACCGATTTTGATGAAAATTTTGGTGGATATTTATTAGGTCTGACAATAGGTCGTAGACTATTTTTTATACCCCTATGTGATGAGGGTGGCCTTGAAACAACCCCTAAAACAATAAATATTGTTTGTTATAGATCTCAAAAACCATACCACCTAGGAACGTGATATTTGGTACACAGGAGGCGCACTAAGAAAGGTTTTCAAAATATTTGGCCTTTAAGGGTTGAAACATCCCCTAAAACAACAAATACTGTTTGTTAATTTTCTTTATTCTTGTTCTTCTTCCCTAGAACTGGCATGGTTAAAGCTAAAATTGAAAAGACCGTTTTTATAGCGTTTTGCAACCATATTTTAAAAAATTCGCCAAAAATAGTACATGAACCCTAATCCAAAAGTGTTCCGTAGCTTTTTTGTAAAAGAAACTTCAAAGAATTCAAATATGCCACTAAAAATTAGTTTCTTTTGAAATTGTAAAAGTTGTTAGCTTAGAAAGCGAAAAATGTTCAGAAACGGAAGGGAAAAAACAACTTTATGCCTACATAAAAATAGTAAAACATTTTTGTAATTTTTTTCAAAATACACAAAAGTTTTATAATTTAGTTCTAAATAGAAGTATGTAAAAATATATTTCAATTTCACAAGTTTTAGTTCAAAATAACATTTTGAACGTTTTTACGACATAACCTGCAAATCTTGACTAATTTCAAAGTGACTAGCCTAGGCCAAGATATTTTTTACCAAACAATGTTTTTTTTATACCTAAAATTCTAGAATGAAATGTAGAATCGAATAGCATTCTACCCAGTTTCAAATAACTTTACATTTTGTAATGAAAATTCAAAAATATCAAATCGGCAGACTAACCTAAAACCTTATTTGTAGTCAATGTTATTTATTCACTTACCGTTTTATTACAACACCGTTATAAGCCTAATTTCACTCAAACACAATCTACACTTATTTATTTATAACTAAAACACCATATAACACTATTTTATAAACTGTAATAACAAAAAAAAAAAATACAAAACAAATGTTATAACATACTAACATCAAAATACGGACGGACGATGTTCTCAGTCTGAGAATTGAAAGGTTTGTTGTTCATTGGTACCAACCTATGAAATCTAAATGTATTGAATGGGACATAGATAAAAACTGTGAAGTTTTCTTTGTATAACCATATATTGTACATTTTAGGTATATATCGAATAAGACTGTAAGAATCGATTCCAAACAGGCTTGCGTATTGGCCAAATCTATGACCAATTACAAGCTTTTACCGAATATCCTGTAGAACAGCTGTTTTCAGAGTAACATGTGATTTGAAGACACAGTTTGAAACAGAATTGTCTGCTAAATTCGATGCTGTTATGATCTTCTTCATAAATGACTTCTGTGAGGAGTTGCAGACCGTTGAAAATGAGACAAAGTCTTGACAGTATACGGCGTTCATTGACGCGTGAATCACAGGTGATTTAGGTACTACAATTTTGAAACAGTGATTACGTATGTAAATATCTGTTCTACAAAAATGTTGTAAATACAAAAATTATAGTTTAATTCATTACTTTTCCAACGGTACCGGTTTTATTACGATTAAATCATTGCAAGTGGATATAATTATCGATTTTGCAAATTCTCGCAAAGGTTCGAGCGGGTTGCGTTGCCCCTGAGAGACTGCAGTCTGCCACTTGCACGGTTAAAGTCGGAAAGCTGAAATTTATTTCTTGAAAAACATATAAAAAGTAAATCAGTGATAACACGCACGCCAACCCCCGTATTGGGAGAATTTTCAAAACACAGAGCATTGTGTGCCTCGCACGCCAACCCCCTCATTGGGAGAATTTTCAATGCACAATGCATTGCGTGCTTCGGACGCCAACCCCCGTATTGGGAGTATTTTCAATACACAATGAATTGCGTGTTTTGTTAGAGTAAAGTATTTTTGTTGAACCTTCATAGTTTTCTTATTTAATAGATCAGATCAAGCTCACAAGAGAGTAAGGCTGTAACCTACTGCATCCATGTGTATTGTACGTTGTAGTTTAATCAAGTAAATCTAAATATCAGTATGCATGCAATGCACAATGATGTAAAATATGTTTCTGGGGGCGGGGTTTTGACCCCCTAACTAACCCCCCCCCCCTCCTTTGCAACGGTTTTCCTACCACGTAAAGGACACGCAGCAAATTAAGATGTGTTATTTTCACATTCAATGCAAGTAAATCAGGTCCGTATAGATCAGTTGCATATAAGCAAGGCGTGAGATATACTCCAGCATCATAATGAAAATATACAGATAGCCAATGTGGTTTAAATTTATTTCACCGGGCGCTATGGCCCTCGGTTAAAAAAAGGAAAATCGCCGGTTCTGAAAAGAAATATTCCTTTTATTCCCTAAAACGTAAATTACTACTTACTTCGCGTGTCTCGAACGCACATGAGTAAGTATCGTAGATATAATTTATATAAAAGTGAAAGAAAAAGTATAGAAATAACATTGGTTGGTACTATTAAAAACCTAATATTAACCACCAAGTTGACCATGTTTTGCTCTTTATTGCTTTTTAGCGAACGTTATTAAAGGACATCACAAATCTCCGTTGATGCTGCCGTCTGTGGAAATACAGAGAGGCGACTTCAAAACAAAAGTGTTCCCATATTACAACCAGCTCAAAATAATTTTAAAATATTTTGTTTCTATAGTAATTCTGGGTATTGTCAATGAATACAGACCACTATAGTGGTCTGTATTCATTGGTATTGTTGACAACTACCAAGAAATACATTTTTTCCTTTTTTTTGTCAATATCTCTGTTGTCCTTTGAGCTACAGACAAAATAAAAAAACCATTGAGTTTTTCATTAAAAAAGTAAAATTTTGTCTCTTGTAGATTTTTGTAAAGTTAGCGGTTTTTGAGATATTTTACATTAAAAATTATGAACGGCCGCCATTTTGAAAATGTTTAAAATATTGTTCTAATTTTTCGTACAGTGATAAAAGGTTACGCAACAAATAGGCGTACAAAGTTAGAGCTCAATGTCTTTTCTACTTCTAAAAATACTAAGTATACTAGGGGCTCTGCCCCTGGACGCTCCGCGTCCCAACCCCAGCTCGGCCTTCATCCTCAGATGGCTGCTTCGCTTCGCTCGCAGGTGGAAAATTCGATAAAGAATCTCGTTAATATTTGGCTCGTTTGTACATAGGTGACCGAGCATAAATCAGCTGTTTTATTTGGCAGCTGACTCAAACTCATTAAACATTATCTCCATAAGATTAACATGGGAAATTTGAAGGATTGTATACCGGGGCTCCTTCTCGGGTGAATAGCGGCTGAACGGATGATAATATATAAGACTTGACATATCTGTGAATGATAATGTTCAGTTTTTGATCCAAATTAGCTGTTTTATATATAATAGGTTTGTAACAACCAATGTTTGAATTGAATTAAAATATACTTAGCATTTTTCGTTGATTTTTGTTTGTGTTTGTTTTTAGTTTGTCAATGTAACCTCAAATAGGTAATACTCTTCAAATTTTCTAAGTAATGTTGCTATGGTAATGAAAGTAAACAAACATTATGTGTTGCTAAGTTTTTTATACGAACAGCTGTTTTTGTGCCCCTGATAAAATCAATAGAAATCTTTCTTCAATAAGATTAACATTGAAACTTTGAGGGCCACTGGGGCGTAGCCCTAATGTCCTAGGACTTCGGTAAATGGCTTAAAACCTTCCCAGGGTTAACCTGTGTTACTATGCAAAATTTCAAAGCAATCGGATGGACGGTATACGAACGCAAAGTGGACAAGGAACCAAAAAAAAAACCCCATAAGAAATACACAGCAGAAATTTGCATTTGATTATAACGTTTGTAAGGCGAAAGATACATGATTTTTAATGCTTGATGACATATCTGTGAATGATTATATGCAATTTAAAAAAAAAAATAAGGAAATCGGCCGGATAGAATGGCCGTACTGACTGCCACAAGTTTTCATAAATTCTTTTAATATATAGATTGTAAAAAACACATACAGACAGACAGACCGAAAATAGAATGAGATAGGGCACATGTTATATTACATTTTTTGTTTCTTTTGACATGCTGAATAACGTGATAAAGTTTGTTAGTATGGTTGCAAGACACCCTGTATATATATTACCTTTTATTTCTTAGCAATTCTTTCTATGTTGTAAATACACTACAGCGCTGTTTCCCCGTTCACAGCCGGCTTTGTCAGGTGTAGGGACTCAACACTTAAATGAAACACATAACAACACTGAACACACGCGATAACACGACACAAAAACATAATAACATTTATCGGAGGCTAGCTCTTCGTCAAATGTCTTACAAATTTTGTATCTACATCATAAAAAGAACTGCTAAGATTACCATAAAAGTTAACTATCTATATTGTACATTATATCAGCAATTCGGAAAACGAATAGACTTTATAAATCCTACATGGCCTTTCAAAGAATATAAAATGAGTGAAACACGCAATATACGTACAGTATATGTTTAAGAGGAATAATATTAAGACTTTTAAGGGGACTTGCCACGCCTATGTTACTCCATGTTAACTATACGCACATTTTCTCAAGAACCATAAAACTTAGGGCAATACATTTTTTTTAATCATAATTTTTCCTAGTGCGCTACATGTCATTTTTGTAAAATTGTATTTCTAAGTATTTCTTTTATCTTTTCAAAAATAAGTTGTAATTTATCGGTTAAAATTTTCTTAAAATATTTTTTTTAGCAAAGTAAGAGAAATTTTTTGAAAATCTCATGTAGCGTACAGAAAACATTTAGCATCAATATCTTTATTAGATGCTGAGAAAAGTTACATCAAAGTCCTAAAAACCTAATTTTCGGTAAACGGAGAAAAACTGAAAATATCCAAGATTTCATGATTGTCCTTACAGTTTATACCATTATGACGGTAGATTATTGATTAGCATGATATGAGCACGTGACTGCAACTGGCATAGTTTTAGGCCTATCCTTAGCCTAAACATAGGCCTACAAACATGCAAAGTCTAAAACTCGTTTACTATTAAATTTATAACAGGTTAGTGTCCAAGGCCTATTTGTTTTTGAAGCTAAGCAACACATTTTCATCAAACATGAAGATAAAAAACTGAATTACGTCCTTTGAAATAAAACAAACAAAATAAATATTGATGTAGAAGAAAGCGGTAGCACATCAAAGTCGTAGAAGTTAGCTCAGTAATGACCTGGGCTAGCAACAACAAACAACAGCTGATGTCAAACTATTTTTTTCACAGGCACTAAACAGAAACACAGCGTAGCCAGTTTGAGAAAACTTTACTTCATAAAATTTATATTTATGATAATAAATTAACTTCTTTCGTGCGTTTAGCCATTCAAAACCAACATTTTTCATGAAAACCAGAGTGTATGGTTAAAAACAATAATTTTTCACCAACTTATAATTGAACTAAAAAAAAAATCAAAAATATTACGTTATTCAGCTCACTCTGAAAAATAATAATCAATAATTTAAAAAAATTTCCCGTGGCAAGTCCCCTTAAACAGTGGAACATACTATTTAGTTCTTCATACAAGAGATCTGGCTTGCAACCGCCTTTTGAGCTGCTACAACGGGTTAAGTGTTGTTGGAAACATTAATCCTATAAGTACAGTTCCGATATAAAATGCATAAATTGCAAAAACTTTCTCCAAGGATTTCTTCTTTAAAGAGTAAAGATAAAGTATTGTTCCCTGGGCGAGCTGGTGGAAAGGAAGGTACGACCAGCTAGAGGGGCAAATGTCAGCTACGTTTAGAATAGAATATATTATGATTGATTGAGCTTTTAGCAATATCGCTCATAAATCGAATCAACTCGCTGCAACGTGATGCCTTATTTGCTGAATCGAGTTTGCCAAGAAATTTATGTCAGATGAGATATGTGCCTTTAAGGTGTTCACGAAGAACAAGAAACTTAGTTATACCTTCAATGGTTATACAAAGTGAGTTTTATGTCCTGGCATACCTGGATATAATTTAAACGGCCTGAGATATCATTGTGATACATTGACATGGTCCTATTATAACATTTCTTTTACTTTTTTAGGTGGTTAAACATTTCACCCCCCTATTCGAAAGGGGGGCAACTTAAAATTTTCAAATGTAAACCCCTATGATGAGACCCCTCAATTTAAAGGGCATAAACAAATAAATCAAATGGCGCAAACTAGAGATCTCTATGTTGCCCCTATCAAAATCTACAGCCATTCAAAAATACGAGTGAAATACTTCCCAAAGTTATTAAAAAAGTAAATTTTCACCAAACTCCTTATCTAAATGCAAACATCATGGAAAGAATGAAAAGGTTAATTTAACAGAGTAAAATACTATTTGCAATAGTAAAATAATGTATTTCCTTGTTCTGTTGTTAGTTACATTAAGTCAACATGCTTTGGAATGTCCCGTGTTCTTATCTTACCAGTTTCAACAATCTACTCAGGACTTTCTCTTGTGTCCTACTCACTTGCATTTTATCAGTTCATAGCTTTGGTTGCCATCAACAATTTCAGTTCCAGTTTACTCTTCCGGCGAATAGTGTTAGTTAATTTATTTTTATTATGGAAGGTTCTGCGTTTGGAAGAATTACTGTGTTAATGGTGAAAGGTTATGGGGACCGTAAGAGATCACACAGTACCTTCCATTGATGAAGAGAAATCATTAGATGTTATGAAGTCCTGTTGAAAATCCCCACTGGTCTACGAGAAGAGCTGCTTTGGAGCACGACATCAGCCAATGGTGAAGTTTTTTTAATAACTTTGGGAAGTATTTCGCCCGTATTTTGGAATGGCTGTAGTTTTTGATAGGGGCAACATAGAGACCACTATTTTGCGGCATTTGATTTATTTTTTTATGCCCTTTAAAATGAGGGGTCTTGTATTAAATGATCAGGTAGAATTTATGTAAAACTAAACCTTGCTTAAAACCATTGTCTATAATCTATACTAATATTATAAAGAAGTAAAATTTGTTTGTTTGTATGTATGTAGGGGGTAATCTGTGGAACTACTGAACCGATTGAAAAAATAGTTTAAGTAATATAAAGCTACACCATCTCTGACTAACATAGGGTTGATTTTGATAGAAATATTTTTTATTTCAATATTTGTAAATTTAGTCGGACAAATCTTAGGTTAGGCCTAGACTGATGAACTGAAATCGTGTCGCATTTGTGCAGACATAAGACCTAGCGTATTCGATTCCCGACGTCAAAAAACCCCTATATGTAAATTTTCATCCAAATCGTTAGAGCCGTTAGCGAGATCCCCGAAATAAATTTATATACTGGTATGCGAGAATCGTTCGTTTAACAAGATTAGATTAGTGTGAGCGTTTTGTTTGTTATTATTGTTCAACTTGTGTAACGAATGACGCTTTAACTAACGTAGACGGTTTGGATAAACAAAGGGAAGCTTAAAAATTAGCATTTTACTAATTGCATAGTTAATAATACAAGGGATGAGATAACAGGGCTGCATGATACTGTCAGTTAATTGCAGTCTCGTCAAACAGAGTGGATAACTAACATGTTGAATGAATTGCACGACGGACAAGCTGCTGCGTTTGTTTCCCTTTTGTTTAAAAACTTGTTCGTTTACGTTTAACCGAAGTATATCTTGTAAGTAAATAACAGTTTTAAAATAATTAATTATTAGATGCCAGGACAATGGCAGTAGTTATTAGCAAATTTAAATATAATAAACGGTACCAGGTAACTGCCACATACTTTCTCCCAATTTAACCTTTATACCTTCCCAAGAGTAGCATAGGAGGTGGTTATTTAGAATTGCAAAAGTAGAACATACCATGGAAAATATTAGATGCATTTAACACACATCTATATTATATTATTATTATTATTTAAACTATTGGATCGATTTCACACGATGGCCTGTATAGATGCACGAAAAAAAGTTTTGACAAATTTTGAAAACCAACCCCCTTTTGGCCAAAATCCCCCAAAAATCAGTTATTATTATTATTACCTAAACGAGAATTTTTGGAAAGATGCGGTTGTTTGCATATGGTAGGGTACATTAAGGGTACAAATGTAGAGCCGTTAGAGCCGTTTTTGAGAAATTTAGATTTTTCTAGTTTTTTTGCCATTTTTGACTGGTAAAACCCCTTAAAAATCAAAAATTTGAAAAAATGGAAAAAAACTCCTGGCGATATTCCAAAACTGCACCTACATACCAAATTTTATCGAAATCGGACCATAGGTATGGTCTCCAGCTCTGTACACGTCCTAAGAGACACACGGACAGACATCACAAAAAAAAAACTTTTTTGGGTTCACACATCCATATTATATTATTATATTATATTACTATTATTATTATTATTATTAAAAATATTCGATCGATTTCGAACAAATTAGCACAAAAATGTCAATTAGGCCTGTATAGATCCACGAAACAATTTTTGAAAAATTTAGAAAAACAACCCCCTTTTTGGCCCAAAACCCCCAAAAATCAGTTATTATTATTATTAATAATAACGAGCATTTTTAGAAAGATGCGGTTTTTTTTGCATATGGTAGGAATCCAAATTTTATCAAAACCGTTAGAGCCGTTTTTGAGAAATTTTAATTTTTCTCGTTTTTTGGTCATTTTTGTGGGGAAAACCCCTTAAAAATAAAAAAAAAATTTTAATGAAAAAAACACCTGTAGTTATTCTAGAACTACACCTACATACCGAATTTCATCAAAATCGGACCGTTGGTATGGTCTCCAGCTCTGTACACATCCTTCTAGACACACAGACACACGGACCGACATAAAAAAAAAACTTTTTGGGTTCAGGGAGCACCAAAACAAATAATTCCACTAAAAATATTTTTGGGTTCAGGGAGCACCAAAACAGATAATACCACTAAAAATTCAAATTCGAAAATTTGGACGAAAACAAATTGCCACTACGTACAGGGTGGAGAAAGTAAAAATGACCTATTTAGACATTCTTGTGGTGAGATATACGGTCGGGAGTGGTCAATGAGCACCGAGCATGGTCTAAAGAACACGTTTTGATGTCTCATTTAACATTTTATATATACAGGGTGTTCAGAAAAATGGTTCCAAGAATTCAGGGCGTGATTCCCCACATCAAAGTAAAAGGAAAAGTTCCGATATAAATTTTTACAAAAATGCTATTCTTTCTCTGTTGACGCCATTATGTTTGTTTTTTACAAAATAATTCATATCTAGAGAAACGTTAGACTGATTGAGTTCAGTTTAACCTAACAATGATCTACCTCAAGAAAAATAATTCGACCATGCAGCTGAACCGCTGACGTGAGTTGAGCAAATTTCCAAAATTAAGTTTATAGACCGATATTTTAGGGTTTCGACCAACAATTTGGGAAATAGGTCTATTCACGACGGTGCTGAATAGCTGCAAAATGGTTCGCACGCCATTCCGCATATTGGGAGTATCTTAAATAACACAAAGCATTGCGTGCTTCGCACGCCATTCCACATATTGGGATTGTCTTCAATACACAATGCATTGCGTGCTTCGCACGCCATTCCACGTATTGGGATTGTCTTCAAT
>JAGFPH010002961.1:0-18441 GCA_018207615.1 Philaenus spumarius | reverse complement strand
ATATATATATATGATTTTTAATGACACCCCAAAACGTGTTCTGGGGACCATGATCGGTGCTCATTTGCTACTCCCAACCTTGGGTCTTACAATAAGGGCCACTGCAATACCTCATTTTTCCAATGGAAATTCGCTAATAAGTGATTATACTAAATCACGAGTTTCAAATTGGCGGATTTTCCGAAATGTCAAACCTATATATAAACGTATAACTGTACATAAATATATATAAATATATATGTAAAAATATATATGTTGGATGTTATTCTTGGCTCCCCAAAATCGATCAAAACGTAAAATACCATAGAAGTACCCGGTTCAAAGCCATGTGATGGATTCTACCGATAGGTTGGCGTGCGAAGCACACAATGCATTGTGTATTGAATATACCCCCAATACGGGGGTCGGCGTGCGAAGCACGTAATGCATTTTCTATTAAAGATACTCCCAATACGGGGGATGGCGTTCGAAGCACGCAATGCTCTGTGTATTGAAGATACTCCCAAACATGCGGAATGGCGTGAGAAGCACGCAATGCTTTTTGCGTTGAAGATACTCCCAATAAGCGGAATGGCGTGCCAACCATTTTGCAGCTATTCAGCACCGTCGTGAATAGACCTATTTCCCAAATTGTTAGTTGAAACCCTAAAACATAGGCCTATAAACTTAATTTTGGAAATTTGCTCAACCCACGTCAGCGGTTCAGCTGCGTGGTCCAATTATTTTTCTTGAAATAGATCATTGTTAGATTACACTTATTTTGATGTGGTAAATCACGCCCTTAATTCTTGGAACCTTTTTTCTAAACACCCTGTATATACCTCGATTGGAAGTTGTATAAAATATAGTTTAATCAAAACCGTGCTAAAATCAGCTTATGAACTTCGGCGTAAACGTAATGAACTGTGTAAACACATAAGCCTGGTTTTCAGGCAGAATATTCTTTTAAGTAAACCTTAAAGCCCCGGTTTCTAAGACCACGTCGAGCGTCCGGCGCGATTGTTGAACGTGATGACCACGTCAACGCTAGAACAGAATGAATGCAAGAGCATTGGCGTGGTTTCTTAGACCACGTCCGGCTGCCGACGTCGCGTCAGCTTTTCGAAGGTCCGGCGTGATATCTCAGCGTGGTACGCTCTGGATAGGTCTCAGTCTATTCCGGCGTGATTTCACGGCGTGGTTTCACTGTGCAATATACTGCTTTTAATTTCTTTAAGCAACTTGTTTTTGTAATTGCTGTAAAATATTTAGCTGTATTAACTTATTATTTTATTGTGTATTACTAAGCATTATGGAGTCTAAGGTTTTCACGAGTGAATTGGATGATAAGTTGATAGATCTGGTTCAAAATAATCCAGTTCTCTACGATTTTTCCTAAAAAAAACTATAAAGATGCCATGGGAAAAAACAATATTTGGAAACAAATTTCCGAGGAACTTGGGAGAGAAAGTCTGTTTTTAACTGTATTGTTTAAACTGTGAACTAACAAAAATAAAATATTAAGCCTTACCTAAAAACCAAATATGAAACATCGTGATGCACAGCAATGGTACGCAATGGTACATACTACATGGTGCAGCCAAAGGGAAACATCATTTTTCATTTTTTCTTGTGTAGAAAAAATTAAAAGTTTTTACTTTATTATTAAATGAGATACTTCAAAAATAAATTACATACATTTTTAAATGAAGTTTACAGATTTTAAATTAAAACTTTTTTTTACATCTTCGTTAAAAAAAGTGTATAGCTTTGGGATGCCATATTTGTTAAAGATATTATAAACATTTCCTTAACTATGTAAAAGGTCAACGGGAAGTCTGAAAATCTTCGGTATCCCTTCACAAAACAAACTATTTTCAATTGCTCTTTCTCAATTGTTGTAAAAGAAAGAAACGTTCAATTACTACTCGATGTTGGTATCTTTGAAAAGCACATTAGTTAAATGATAAATGTAATAGTCTCAAACAAAAAATATACAGTGATGCAAAATTAATTTAATGATAAGAACTTACGCTTGCAATACAAAGGGTTCAATTTAACAAAAATAATTATTGTTAAAGGTTTGATAAAAATGTTTGTCTGATCACTTTCGAAAAAGAAAAATTGTTTGATCACGTACTTGACGATTTAGTCACTTTTCTGAATGGCATTCAGCTGCCAATTCACAGAAATCTTTTCACTGCAAAAGAAGTCTTTAAACTTTTCTCGTACGTAGTAAGCCAAACGTGTTCCTTTTCTTCCCGTTCTTAGCTCTCTTATAGGTATCAAATTTTCTGTTGGTAGAGGAAGTTTATCTTCGTCTTGGTTGGAGCAACGAATTTTTGCCACTCTAAATAAATTGTAGAAAACATCCGCAGCTAGAATCAGGTTGTCAACAGTTTCAGGAGTGATACAATTTGTGTGAAAAATACTGTAAAGTACTGGGATAGGATCCCAAATACATTTTCACTGTACCGCCATGCTCGACAATGTCTGTAGATGAATACAAACCATACACCTTAACCTAAAAATTACATATTTTTCAGAGGCAAGTTCCAAGCTATAAACAGAACTAAGTTTTACTATGAGTGTAGGCCTATGCGCGTTTGAACACTTTTTCTAATGGAATTGAGCTGCCAATCCACTGAACAATTTTCATTGCAAAAGAAGTCTTTAAACTTGTCTCTTACACTATAAGCTAACTGAGTTGCTTTCCTGCCAGTTGTAGCAACATCATAATTCTGACACTCGCAACTATATCTGAGGTCTAGTTGCTTTCACAGAGCAAGAAATAGATTCGCGCCGTCAAATACGAGCTTTTTACAAACCAGTATCGCGTTGAATCACGGCGTGATGTAAGTAACGCCGGCTTCACCGACTTGCCGCTCTTCAACATCACGGCGTAGTTATCACGGCGTGGTTATCGCAGCGTGGTCTTACAAACCGAGGCTTAACAAACGCAACTAAACATAATACTAATTGTATAGATAAATATTGCCCTATTGCTTACAATTATCTGTACTACTTACACAACAACAACAAAATATGTTTTTACTTTCTCCACCCTATACGTAGTATATGGAGAAAGTATTGTTTTCGTAAAAATGTTCGAATTTGAATTTTCAGTTGAATTATCTGTTTTGGTGCTCCCAGAACTCCAAAAAATTGTTTAGTACAATTATCTGTGTTGGTGCTCCCTGAACCCAAAAATATTTTTAGTGGAATTTTTTGTTTTGGTGCTCCCTGAACCCAAAAAAGTGTTTTTAGAGTGGTGTCTGTCTGTATGTATACACGACCAGAGAGGACACTATCGGTCCGATTTTCATGAAATTTGGTATGTAGGTACTAAACCCTAATATCTCCAGGCGCTTTTTTCATTTTTTGGAATTTTTAATTTTTAAGGGTAATTTACCCCTAAAAACCCCAAAAAAACGACAAAAATTCAAATTTCTCAAAAACGGCTCTAACGATTTTGATAAAATTTTCAGTATTTATAGTGCTTAAGATGCCAAACAAAATGACACCACCCGCTTTTATCAAAACTTCGGCGTTTTATAATTATGGGGAAATGTTTAAAAATAAACAAGTTTGTGTTGTCAATGTAGCATCGCGGCGGCTGCACGGGGTAGCACCACGGTAGCGAGCACGGCCAGTAATTCAAAGGTCGCGCGATCGAATCCCGCCTAGGACAATAATTTTTTTATACGATTGACGTAGGTAGAATATTATTTTTTTGTTTTGTTCTAAAAAGTAGTAAAAAATAAAATGATTAAAAACAATATTATTTTGACTACAGTAAGTTGGGATAAAGTTTGTGTCGGTTAACTGATACCGTTTATTTAATTAAAAATATAAGACAAGTAAAAAATAATGTACGCCCGAAAAAGTTTGAAAATATATTGGCTCGTGTGATTTAAACAATATGTCGTATGAAATTTAAGAAAACGTATACACAAATTAAAACTAAATTATCGGATTCTGTGCTGGTATCACATTCACATTTGTATGCATTTCCATTAAATTCTTTAATTAGCGCCCAAGGTTTTATGTTTAGTAAAGTTTAGCAAGCTGAGCCATAATTGTAAGCCAGTTGTGTCAGACCTAATTTAATTTATGTCTTTTAATTAAATTCAAACCCATTATTAATTCAAACCCTGATTTCTAAAATTGCTTTTATTGACTTTATACTTTTTTTAATTTTAAAGTGTTTAAAAATCAAATTCACTTGAAATAATTCGACCACGCAGCTGAACCACTGACGTGAGTTGAGCAAATTTCCAAAATTAAGTTTATAGGCCTATGTTTTAGGGTTTCAATCAACAATTTGGGAAATAGGTCTATTCACGACGGTGCTGAATAACTGCAAAATGGTTCGCACGCATTCCGCATATTGGGAGTATTTTCAATACACAATGCATTGTGTGCTTCGCACGCCAACCCCCGTATTGGGAGTATATTCAATACACAAAGCATTGCGTGCTTCGCACTCCTACCCCCACATTGGGAGTATCTACAATACACAAAGCATTGCGTACTTCGTACGCCAACCCCCATATTGGGAGTATATTCAATACGCAATGCATTGCGTGCTTCGCACGCCAACCGCACGGTAGAATCCACCGCATGGCTTTGAACCGGGTACTTCTATGGTATTTTAAGTTTTGATTGATTTTGGGGTAACCAAGCGACCTATAACGTCGCAAAAAAAAATGTACACGATAACATCCTACATTTATATCTGTAGAAATTTTTTTTTAAATCATTCGCGTAGGAAAAACCTAAAAAAATAGTTACTTCCGGTCAAAAAACGTGCTTCCGGTTGTTGGATTTTTTTGGCTAACGTGTGACGCGATCAGGATCAGGGTTGGGTAATCACTCTATGCGCATCACAAAGCGGTGAGAATTGGTACTAGTACGGTCCGTCTATGGTCTTGCCGCTTCACAGGGTTGCCTCGACCAATCAGCGGACGGCATCTAAGTCAGAGAAGACGAAGGGCCCAAATCGCCATTGTGGTGTAGACGCCGAACGACATAGGTTAGCGCGTTGCATTGAATTGGTTATCTTGTGTAACGATTAAATTAAATATGATAGGCTAACGCAAAAACTGGATTAGGCTATCGTGCGAACGGGGACCATGAGACAGTAACGTCGGAAAGCGTCCCAAATGCGATATGTCATAATAGCGTGTTAAAGGCTGATGACATACGCTCATGCTAGTGTGAAACACCATGTTAGTATGTAAATTATATAAGTGATTAGTGTTTTAGTCTATTTTAGTGCCTATCAAAGCTGGTCACCCTTTGTGTGTGGCTAATTACTTTTAGTGGTGGTATTAATAAATAGCGGGGGTGGTTCGTTAGATTCATCCGATTCACGTTCCTTGTGCGAAGCCAAATGTTGTGGCAGCGGGCGGTAGTAACAACAATCGTTACAGAATGGTAGCAGAGCGTGGTTACGATCCACGGACCTCTGGGTTATGGACCCAGCACGCTTCCACTGCACCTGTCCCGCATTTCTCGTTCCAAAGAAAGAGGGAAAACCAGAATGGTGGTCAACTATAAGGCTATCAACGAGATAGCCGATTTGGAGGCCACCCCAATCCCAACACTGGAATCTGCATTCCAGTACCTGGGTAAGCAAAGTGGTTCACATTACTAGACCATAACCAGGTATACCTCCAGATACCTCTGGATGAAGAGTCCCGTAAATATACATCCTTTGTTGTGCCATTTGGCCAATATCATTTCAATTTCATGCCTTTCGGATTAGCAAGTGGAGGATTGGTCCTCACAAGGCTAATTGAACAAATATTCGGAGATATCAAGTGAAAGTACGTTTTTACCATTTTGACGACTTCTGCGTATACTCCGACGGCACATTTGACGACCACCTTGCCAAGGTGGAGACGGTCCTTGATCGTCTACAGTCCGCCGGACTCACCGTCAACCCCGAAAAATTAACCGTGGCCGCAAACAATATCCAGTTTCTAGGCCACGTGTTCAAAACCCAATCGGTATCCCTCCACCCAGACAGGGTACAGCCTATTGCCGATTACCCCACCCTTAAAAACCTTAAGCAGGTTGCTAGGTTCTTAGGCTTGGCAGCCTTTTACTCCAAGTTCATAAAATATTTTGCCGACATTTCGCGACCACTCAATGAACTAAAACGCAAAGGCGTCAGATTTGAGTGGGGTCCCCAACAGGATCTCGCCTTTAATACTTTGAAGAGGGCTTTAACAAGCAATCTGATCCCGCGGCTCCCTGATTTCTCGAAACCGTTTATAGTCCACTCTGATGCTTCAGGGGTCGCATTGGGAGTGTCCTTATCTCAGGACTATAATGGCAACCTATTGCCGGTGGCCTTTGCATCCCGCCCCTTAAATAAACATGAGATTAATTACAGCACTATGGAGCTGGAATGCCTTGGCGTGGTTTTTGCCCTGACCAAGTTCCAACAGTACCTCGAGCATCGGGAATTCCAGTTGTATACGGACAATTCGGCTTTGTCCTGGCTGTTGAATCACCCACGCCAAGTAGGGAAATTAGCTCGGTGGATTGAGTTCATTAACACATTCACATTCACCGTGCAACACATTAAGGGAACCGACAACATTGTTGCGGATTCCCTGTCCCGCCTTTTCGAGCCAACGGCTCCTACGGCAGTTCCTTTCCAAGAACATCAACCCACCACTCCCCAGCTATCAATTTTATCCCGTATCCCAGAGGTATTCCGCGATATTCACCTCCATCAGAGGGAAGATCCGGTCCTCCATACAATAATCAACAGCAGAACCCTCCCTCCCAACTACTCCTTATTGGACCGGACATTGATGCATTTTGCCTCAGGCCAAAGATCGTCTAGGGTGGTTTTACCAAAAAAGCTCCTGGATATGGTTTTTAAATATTACTATGAGCTACCCATTTCAGCCCATATGGGCATTGGTAAAACCTTTGCCTGTATTTCCCAATTCTTTTGGGCAGAAGACCTAAAGGGTCAAATTGCTCAAAGAGTAAAGTCCTGCGTGAAGTGCCAGAGGTCTAAACAGGCCCCTAACACTCGCGTAGGATTGCAAGCTTCTGAAATACCTACAGCCCCATTTCAGAAGCTTTATATCGACTATGTCGGCCCCCTATATAGTTCCACTAATCGGAACGCATACATCCTAACCGTGGTGGATGCGTTCTCAAAATTCACCCTCTTATTCCCGACGAGGATCACGAAAGCACTTACTACAGTCAACATATTGACTAAAAGTGTTTTCTCTTATTTTGGCTTCCCTAAGTTCCTCGTCAGCGATAACGTCTCCTCCTTTAAATCCGCCGCCATGGCACAGATGTGCCTAGAATTCGGCATTAAACATATTTTTACCACCCCCTATTACCCTAACCCATCCCATGCGGAGCGAGTAAATAAGAACCTCAAGGTCGCACTCCGCATCTTCCACGCCCAGAACCAAACTAAGTGGGACCAGGATATTCACTGGTTCCAATTAGCGTTCAACACGGCTTCCCACCTCAGTACTGAAACCTCCCCTGCCTCATTGTTTCTACACCATCCCGTTGCCCTACCTATCGAGCTAGCCTGGAATATGGACCCCCTCCTCCACAGCTAGCTACAGACCAAATATGGTCTAAGGCTGTAGACAACCTCACCAAGGCACACAGGGCCCGCCAGGTGGTCTACAATAGGAATCGGCAACCCAACCCATTTCACCCCGGAGATTGTGTTATGTTTAGGGAGCATCACATCAGTGATGGCCCCAAACAAACCAATGCCAAACTCCTTCCCCTCTGGTCAAGGCCGCTAGTAATTGAGTGCCTCACCACCCCAGTAACAGTAAGGCTCATTGACCCCCGAACCAAGAAATTTATCCGTTCGGCACATATTTCCCAACTGAAAAGATTTTTTAACCCTCACCACAAATTTAAAAAAATCACAACCCACCACCCAATATCACAACCCTCTATAGAAACCCACCACAACCCCAGGTACAATAGCCACACACTATAAGGGTTAAGTGATAATACATTTAAGTTTTCTTCTTACTTCATTCTTCATTCTTCTTTCTTCTTCTTATTGACCATGCTACAAATCATTGTAAATAACCTAATTCCCATTAAACCTTAATCGCATTGACGGGCCGAGGTAAGGCTAAGCTGGCTTTTCGAGTAGGAGTCAGCTCTACCTGAAGTCACTTCTGGCGTTTAATATAATAATAGAGTTTTTCCTCAGTTTCACCTAATTTTTTATACCTAGGAATCGTATAGCCTCACCTATGGTTGGGCGGTTCGGAGCTGATTTTCGGTGTGTTGAGCTTTCGTTTCGGCAATATTAGTCAATTGTTTTCATTGTTTTCATTGTAACACCAAATTATTTGAAATTTTACCTTTTTTTTGTAAACTTTAATAATTCAACCGAGCCAACCATCTGAAACATTTCTGGATTTTGCCAGGGCCATAGTAAAATCAGCTGTTTGAGAGCAATACATTCCATTCCTTCAATACTACTTCCATAGTTCCCAACACCCACAAAAATTTTTTTTCAACTTACACCTTTAACCATCCACCTCCGACACTCAAACCAAAACAAATTATAGGGCTACTTTCCTATCGAATTTCTCTATCTACCACTCTGGTCTATTATGTTTAAACTAGTGTATTTCAATTGTAATATTTGTGCAGTAACTTATGTTTTGTTTAACTTTAAGCATAAGTAACCCATTAACATCAATTATATGTTATTATCGCATATATTATTTCTCAAGGTCATTTTTTTGTCGGTACGCCATAACTTCCTTAATAAATCATCAAATTACATAAATGAGGCATCATTTTAAAGCTTTCCTTAACCGCTACACCGGAAAAATATACAAACAGCTTAAAATTAATTCATTAATAAAAAAAAATTGATTAAAAACCGTTTATATTATACTTTGTATGTTCCTAATGAAAGGTGCCATCTATTAACCATCTGTTTAACTAGCATGACAGCTGTTAAATTGTTTACACTGTAAGATTGTATAGGAAAACTGATATTTATAAACCAATGTAAATAAATAAACTTAATTAACTGAATTTAATCAACGTGTTAAATCAGGTAAATGTAGGCCTACTCTGAACTTGCGAAATATTCGCATGGGTCAGCTAGTGTGTTATATTTGTCCACTGCGTTTGCTATTTCGATGTATTTTTTTTCCTCTCTTCGACGTGAGCAATCCACCCCATAGGACGACACGTCGAAAACATTCATTAGGGTTCGTGCCATATTTGCACCGCAATAATTGCAACTCATTTATTGTATACGCAAGCGTGTAGCAAAATTAGCGCACCTATCCTCTTTCCCAATGATTTTTCCTTTTGTGTATCATTGTTTGTTGTTTCCATGTTTTGTTGTACCAGTCCTGGAATATCACCAGGAAGGGAAGTTGTTTGTTGCATGTCTTGAGTTTCTGCACTTAAAAGACTGCACATAATAATATATATTTTATTTTGTAAATATTTGTTTATTTTGTAAACATTGTTCAATCCCACGTTAGGATGAACAAATCGGCACACGACACCCCACCATTTAAAATACGTTTCACTTCCACCCTGCATCCGCGTTATAATACTTACTACCCACACCTAGTCCACAACCGTTCATACCTCAATCTACTCCAATCTTTTAATTATAATTATCCGCGAATACATTTTGATATATTTTATGTATTACTGTTTGATGCGTTGATACAATAGTGGCACTGGTTGGTTACAGTCTCATAGTTTTAAGCAACCCTTAGTAATTAAATTTAGTACTCATTTTTTAATATTAGTTTCCTTTCCTTCAAATTCATAAAGTCCCTCACCATCTTTTAAATAATTACCATACAATCTACCAGACCATACCTTACACCTCTCTCTCATATTTTCCAAAATACCACCACCTAATATCGTCAACCTCAAGTATTATCAAGCTGTTACCACCATGCCAACTGTTTCATAGAGTGTGAGTCCATCGAACACTGTTAACGACAAATATCTAGAACAAATTAACTAAAGTAAAAATTATTATATTTACCTTCGTATTTCCGTCGTGTGACTTCTTTTTATATTATTGCAACGCGTTTTGGAATCTATGTTCCATCGTCTGGCTTCTCTGAAGATCAGGTCGTCATATATTACATTAAAAACATTTCACAAACACAAACACACATGTCATTTAACAAAAACATATATAAAGCGAGGAATCGGTGCGCACCGTTGGAAGGTTAACCAACTACTGAACTACTCACAGTAACTAGATTATGCAACACGTTTAAATTCAAAATCTACCGTAAACCTACCACAACAGACATTACCATTCATTCCAGTTCACATCATCCTACCAAACAAAAGTTAGCTGCCTATAATAGTATGGTGCATAGACTTTTATCCGTTCCACTCAGTACAGAAGATTACCAAGATGTACTTAACACCATCAAATATATAGCCTCGGCAAACGGTTACAACACAATGATTGCAGACAATATTATAAAAAAGCATAAAAACAGAAATCCACTTCGGAGGAAAACTAATAAAAATAAATATATCCCAGCCAAATATGGTAGAGTACTCCCTAAAATATTGAATAATGTGTTTGGAAAGCTGAATGTCACATTGGCCTATAAAACAGAGAATAGTATTAAAAGAATATTGCAACCCAGAATAGTGACACCTCTCGAAGATAAGACCGGCATCTACAGGATTAATTGTAATGATTGCGAACAATATTACATAGGACAAACGGGAAGACCTTTTATACAGAGATACAAGGAACACCTGCCAAAAAGGACACTCCACATAAAATCAAATTTTGCCCGTCACATAATGGACAATGACCACACGTATTCGAGTTTTGATAAAAATTTTAAACCTTTAATTGTATGCAATAAAGGCACATACATGGACGCCGCTGAGGAATACGAAATATACAAGGCATTTAAATTAAAAGATGAACTATTAAATGACCAGCTGATCTTCAAATCCAATAGGCTTTATGATACTGCGATAAGCGTTGACAATAAGATTACTTGAATCAACAGTTCAGTAGTTGGTCAACCTTCCAACGGTGCGCACCGATTCCTCGCTTTATATATGTTTTTGTTAAATGACATGTGTGTTTGTGTTTGTGAAATGTTTTTAATGTAATATATGACGACCTGATCTTCAGAGAAGCCAGACGATGGAACATAGATTCCGAAACGCGTTGCAATAATATAAAAAGAAGTCACACGACGGAAATACGAAGGTAAATATAATAATTTTTACTTTAAGTAGTGACTTGGATACTGATACACAATGTACAAATTAACTGTTTTGAATGTGGATCAGACTGTTAAAAAGAGGTGTGCAGACCCAAGCAGCTATAATCTTAGCAACCTTTAAATATTGTGAGTGCCACATAATGTCATCGCAGGGGACTGACTGCACTCAGATCCTCATGTATCAAGAGACTTTTGGCCTCAATCACAATTAATACAGAAACAAAGCTCTCCAACGCCATTATCTCAGCTATAGCCATCTTTAATATTATGACCACACCATATAAACAGCTATCTGGTTTAAACTACATCAAGACCTTTCAACTTCAATCAATATATGAAGACACCGAATACTCATAATTTTATCCTAAAATACTCATTTTATCCATCCTAAAATATCCTTAAGTTTTTCATTCATTCATCCTTCAGTTAAACTCCTACTAGTTTAAGATATTTTTGTGTAAATCCCAAAAAGGATATCAAATTTTCAATGTAAAAAAAAAGTAGTTCTAGTCCACCAACCATCTCCACTATTATTCGGTTACTGTTCGTCAATTCGTTACCTTTTTCTCTTCACACAGGGGGTAATCTACCTCACTGTATTTATATATTGCAACGGATAAACCTTATGCAATGCGTGAAAAATTGAGTTTTGTTGTAAAACTGCAAAAATCAAGATTTCATAGCAGAAGTTGAGGTACACCCTATACTTAACTAGATTAGAATACGACAAGTCCCGGCCAACTGTACTGTGTCAACAGAGATGGACTTTTGTCCAGGAACTTGTTTCAAGTTGCCTGAAAGACTTAGAAAAATTAGTATATTTATACAGGAATAAGGTGTTAAATAAAAGTATAAAATTGATGAATTTTATGGGTAAATGTGAAACACGGGAGGTGGAAACATTGTTCATGGAAGTCACAATTTTATAAAATAAAAAATGTTAAAGTTATAAAGAGTTAAAGTTATAGGAAATTCTCAAATTTCATCAAAATTAAATGAAAAAGATATTTTTGAAAAGCGTAAGAAAAATTGTATAAAAAATGTTAAATAACAAATTAAGGAATTTTTGGTATTTTAAAAGTTAGAGATAATTGTTAAAGTTTGAAGGTGAAAAAGCACCATGAAAAATGAAAAAGGGAAAATGAAAAAGTAAACAAGTTGTAAAGAAGTAAAAGTTTTATAAGATAAAAAGTTTATAAATTGTTAATTAATTAAAATAATAGGTGAGAAAGTTCATACCTATATTTTGCTAAAAATAGAATGAAAAAGGTGGTAAAAATAATAACATAGTGTTAAGAAAGTAGTAAGGGTATAAAACTGTAAATCTCAATCGAAAGTATCAATTTTAAAGTTAAAATTCAAATTCAAAAGTAAATGTTAAATTTGGCAAATTTTGCAAGTCCCAAAAACAGAAGAAAAATCTTCGGACAGAATGGAAATTTTGGCTAGTATATCATAAAATAATAACCAACATAGAAGAAAAAAGAAAAAAGATTTTCCTTCAGAACCAGAAAAGTTTTCGTGAGGAAAAACCGCGGAATACGCGAGGCAGCGCCATAAGCGAACCAAACGTAGTACGACCATCACTCAAGTTTGAGAAGAACGGAAAATGTATCAGGAATACGATTACGAAAACCGCAAGTTCATAAAAGCAGTTAAAGGAAAACTACGAGGAAAATAAGTAAGACAATAGGAGAAAATGTTAGGAGGGGAGATCTAGATTAGCTGATGGCAAGGCCTAACGAAGAAGTTAGTGGGGGTAGTACCAACCTAAAACTTAAAGAAATCAATGCAAGTTGCATGGCAAGATATCGAACAAGGAATAGAAAAATAAGAAAGGCAGTTGGTACTCGGAAGGCGGCAAAGGAGGCTATATAAGTGGAGTACAGCGGGAGCCGCCTATCTATCCTCTAACGACCTATCTAACGATCTATCATTCTACCAATATCAGATATATCTATCGCTCATCTGGAAGCTGGAATCGCTCTCTCACTCTTTGAGTTTTTTTTTAGATCGACGTTGTTAGACGGATCTGCGATGTTATAGTAACGTACTTAGAAGCAGTGTTTTATAAAGACAGCAGTAAGATATGTGTCAATCAAACAGTGAACATTTTAATTAATTATAATATTATGCGATATATTATTTCAAGTAACAGTTTTCATTAAAATTTAATCAAACGTAAATACGAGTTAAATGAACAAAGACAGTGTAAAATCAGTTAGTATTACAGACAGTGAAAAAACGATTGAACAGTTTGAGTGAATTACGCTATAGTTAAGTATATAGCGGGTGCGTCAAAAAATCTATAAATGACGTAGTCTACAAGAATCACAGGACTGATGTAATGACAATAACTGGAACCACACATGGACTTTGAAGGACTACTGGAATAAGAAGCGGAAACCAAATCAGGGAAGGCGTTAAACCAAATCAGGGAAGGCGTTAGAAGACATCAGGGAAAGTCAAACCAGGCAAAAGCTGAGACCACGAGAGACGTTCAACCGCACCAACGATAACCGGACTTCAGGGAAGCTGTATTTCCATCAACATTCTTGGGAAAGGTGTTCAGAGTCCAGGGTCGCAGTAATAAAAGGTCTGTCAGAAAAGTTACGATATCCCTTATTAAAATATTGCCTGAGTTAAATATAAATAATTATTGATACTGGGTTGAGATAAAAAATTAGGTTTTTCAAAAGATAAAATTATTAATCTTGTAAATTAAATATATAAAATCATTTTCATAATTAAATAATTAAATAATAAATATTAAAAAAGAAGGAATAATTAAGTATAAAGGAATAATAAATGGTTCTACCTAAAGGAGTTAAAATTTATGTAAATAGTAAATTTAGTTTAAAATTTATGTTTTTGTAGTGGAAAGAACCACAGAGTATTTTGAGTTTTTTATTGAATAAAGTTTCTTTTGATTTCAATTAATAAAAGTAATTTACCTTGTTCAAGAGATTCCTATTATCTAAGTATCATATATGATAAGTTGTTTTCAGTGTATGATCAATATTGAAGGGCGGAAACGCAAAGTTGGCATTTCCAACGAAATTTCACAAAGCACAAATAATTTAATTATTCTAGGTAAAGTTCCACTGTTCTCACTCCTCAGAGATTGTCAAATAAATATAATATTAATTACTGAGCTGAGCAAATTTAAAGTTAATAGTAACTTGAATAACTGGAAGGAATTTAATAAAATATTTTTATTTAAGGTGACTATAGGCATAGTTATCTTAACCAGAGTTATATCACCTAGGCTATTGAAATTAATTTGCCTTAAACTTCCAGTAGGTGATATAATCTCTTTATTCTGTAACAAAGTAGGGAAATCCTACAGACAGACAAGCGTCGGGGCTACATTGCAGAGGTGGCTCCCGAACGTCATAAAAAAGGTCTGTCGTTGCAGGGTTGACGTCGCAACGTGGGGACAAAAGGAAAACAAACTTCCTCCCCCAGCGTCGTGCAACTCGTGCGTCGTTGCAGAGTTGGCGCCCACCGGTGTGGCTTGATTTAACGGAAGGTTAAATAAAGTCCAGAACTGACAGAATAAATTATTTGTGCTTATATGTATGTGTTATAATAAGAATTAAGTTAGATTGTGTAAACATACTAGTGAATTTGATCAACATTAAATATTTCCCGGGTTTGGTATTCCGCAGTTTAAGAGGGGGAGTAGGCCAAGCACCTTAGAAATAATTTGTCGCGGTAAAAACGTAAATAGAAAAAGGGGGTTTTCAAAAAAGTTAAGAAAAATAAAATAAAAGTAGTTAGGCTACGAATATTTTACTTCCGACAAATAAGGAGAAATTTCTAAGAGCAAAATGGCGAACAAAGAACTTAAAGAATTTATGGAGATGCTAAAAAAAGAGAAAGCGGAAGAGAAACAATTAAGAGAAAGAGAGAAAGCGGAAGAGAAACAATTAAGAGAAAGAGAGAAAGCGGAAGAGGTGGAAAGAAAAGAAGAAAGAAGGCGGCTAAAAGAGGCTAAGATAGAAGAAGAAAAAGTGAAAGAAAGGAAGCTGCGAGAAGAAGAGCAGAAACAATTATATACATTAATTTCAGGAAAATTGGAAACAGTATCGCAGGAAATAAATGTAGAAAAAGAAAGGTGTTTAAGTCAACACAAACAGGTAGAAGAAAGGCTTGAGGATATTGTAGGCAGTATACAATTGTTAGAAGAATCTACCGAGGTAATCAAAAAGAAAACTGATGAAAATTTTAAATTAATTACAAATAGGGTAACTAAGGTAGAACAAAAAGTGTTAGAATTAGGGGGACAGCCAGGTATGGTTAGGAGCCTGGTAATGCCGAGATATGAGGGGGAGTGTAAAAAAATAGAATTTTGGGGAAATCCACACGAACGCCCTCAGCAATTTATAAGGGAGGTAGAAAATTTGATCGAGGAAACTAATCCATTTTTTAGCGATCAAGAAAAGTTAAAGTTTGCAGTGCGACAATTAAGGGGTAGTGCATTAGAATGGTGGCAAGTTATGCAAACAGAAAATATAGGGTACACAGGGTTTAAAGAATGTTTTTTAAAAAATTATTGGTCGTTACAGAAGCAAAAATTAATAAGAAATAAAATAGAATATGGGAGGTATAATGATAATAGTAATCTTACGCGAGCAGATTATTTTTGTAAATTAGTAAACAAGGCTAGAGATTTAGATCCACCGATTCCGGAGGGATATTTAGTGTTTACTATATTCCAGCATTTTAATGACCAGATTAGGTTAGCGGCAATGGGAAAGCATAGCGAGACGGTTAGCGAAGCCATACAATTTCTAAATAATATAGATATGATGGAGGAAGCGCGTAGGGGAAATAGGCCTACAGGAACGCCGAATAATAATAATAATAACAGGCAAAACCCCCAACCCTATCCGAAACCTAACCCGCAATCCTATTCGCAAAACCCAAGAAATACCGTAAACCCTAATAACCCAAGACCCGGTCCATCAAATCAAAATCCTAATTCAAAGCCGAAACAGGGAAACTAGGCAAGGAGGTTCTGAAAAATAGGCTTCGGAGTTTTAGGGCTGATGATATAACTAAAAATCAAATAAATAAAGTAAATAGAAGGGGCGAAAAAATAATTAAGAGGGAGTTAATTAAAAAACCGGAAAACACGGTAATTAAAAATGAAACGGCAGTATGTGTACAGAAACCCTTAAGTAATATACACTATAATATTCGCGAGGATTTGTTAGATAATGAAGGGGAGGAAATTATTAAAGATAAACCAATAGAGGAAATCCCGGCGATATTAGTGGAAATTGGTCATTTACAGGCTATTATGGAAATAGACACTGGATCTGAAATAACAGTTATGCAACAGGATTATTACGAGCAGCTGAAAGCGGAAGGAATACCAATAATGGAACTTCCAGTAGCAAACGTAGAAATAATTGGAGCGCTTAAAGGTAAAGTTCAAAAAGTACACCGCCAAATTATGTTAAAATATAAAGTTCAAAATAAAGAAATGGATTTAAAATTATTAATTGTGAAAGGGTTAAAATCCAGAATACTTATAGGGTGTGATGCATTGTATGAAATGCAGGCGAAAATAAATATGGAGAAAAGATTTATAAGGTGGTCATACGAAGGAATAATATATGAGTTACCATTTATAAATAAACAAACGGCAATAAGTCAAATTAAAGGGAAGTGTTTAAAATTAAGGTGTGAAAATCAAATAAATAAGCAGATTAAAAAATCAATTAAATTAAATAATAAAAATGAAGGGAACCTTATTAATAATAAACAAGCAATTAACGTAAACAAAAGTGTAGAGAACGCGAAGGGGTTAATTAGCTTAAACGGATTAAATCAAGTAGCGGGAGAAACAAAAGCGGGAAGTAAAATGGCGCAGCAAGACGGGAAAACAACAGGATGTAGGGTTAAAACGTTAGGAGGCGTAGAAGGGTTGAAGAATGAGAGAAATTCACTTCAATGGAGATTTAGGGAAAAGGAAAGAAAGGGGTTCATCGCCAAAGGGTTCACAAAGGAAACCAGGGATGAAGAGGCGCGTATGAATAAAAATAAAATAAAATTTGATATAAGGGGGAGTAGTTATAACGTTGTTAACCGTAATCCAAAAATAAGTTGTAGTCAAAGCATAGTCAAAACAAAAACTTCACTAAAGCACTGTTACACCACGCGAAATAATCCAATTAATAATAGTATCAAACAAATATTCAAAAATTATGCAGATCATTCAAACACTGATTATAATGAGATGCGTAAAAACCATAGCGATTTAGGCCGAAGGAACAAGTCAACTAAAGCTCGTTTTAAAAGTAACACGGATTCTATAAGAAATAATAACGGTAAAAAGGGTGCGTTTGTTAGAAAGCATACGAAGATAAAAGCAAAGGTAGGCCTAATCTCGGAGACAGAGTGTCTAGCAAAAATGGAAAGGGAAAGTAATACGAGACCGTACCAAGGCCGAGGTCGAGCGACTACGCAAACACAGCTGATAGGATGTAAACAGATCAAGCTAGGCGATTCGCAAGGTCATGCTACGATACTGAATACAACGCAAGAGGGGATTTTACAGGAATTAATTGAGAAATATAAGTCGATATTTTCAGAACGGCCTGGCTTATCGAAATTATATGAACATGAGTTAAAGTTGGAAAAAACTGAAACTTTTGTAAATAGAAACTACCCCATCCCAATGAATTATAGAAAAAAAGTTAGGGAGGAACTGGACCAGATGCTGGAAAACAATATTATAGAGCGATCTAGGACACCTTATATAAACCCAATGGTGACTGTTGTGAAGCCGGATGGATCGATACGATTGTGTATGGATGCCAGGAAACTAAACAAAATTATAACTCCAGATTTTGAAAGTGCACCGCCTATAGATGATATCTTAAGGAAAGGACGGCGGAAAAAATACATAAGTAAAATTGATTTAACTTCGAGTTTCTGGCAAATACCGCTCAAACCAGAATCAAGAAAATACACAGGATTTTTGTTTGATAACAAAGTTTATAATTTTAAAGTGGTACCGTACGGCCTTCAGAACTCTTTATCTGCCTTGATAAGAACTGTAGATATTACGTTAGGTAAGGAAATAGAAGAGTTTACGTTAAATTATGTCGACGATTTGCTATGTTTGTCTGAGACGTTCGAAGAACATATACAGCATCTAGAACAA